>JASDQU010687537.1:0-26667 GCA_032191745.1 Picea mariana
CTCGCTAAAGTATTTGAAATACGCGTCTGGTGAGCAATAATTTATCTCTTTTTCGGTCTCATCTAGACTATGTTACGAAAAAGGAACTGAGAGAGTTCTCTTTTAAGTGTTTTTCCAAACTCTATAATCTTGAAAAACCTTCGAGTTTTCTATCTCTGGACTCATTAAACAAACATTGACAGACCCGTGATGGGACCGAACCACTCCTTCCTAGGGTTTGTTAAATATACTTCGAGGGACTTGTCCGAAGGATGAGCTTATATCAACAAGCATATGTCATCCTCTTCAAGCTTGCATAAAAATAAAGAGGTACTTGCCAGAAATGGTGGGGGAAAATTTGGGAAAGGGATATGTTGCGTCTTCGTATTGATTGGCAGTAAGTGTCGCTCTTGAACATGACACCCCCTATTCATCATTTGAAGCCGGTTTGAGAAATCCATTTGTCTCTTTTTAGATTGATTACAAGGTCATTTCATGTGTCGTATTTGAGTCAATGCTGCCAAATCATTGCTACTTTCATTCATATGTTCAAGAGAAGTCCATCTGAAACCTATATTGAGTCAGCCATCTACAGTTATCCATTCTCTCCATGTCGGCCTTCCCTATGTCCAGTCCAATTTACAAAATTCTCTGTTTCACCTTCGAACTCTGTTACTCATTTCGTTTCATTGATGGGGGATACATCAAGGCCCTCCTGTGACGGGTTTTGTTCCATCAACTTCAGCTCATTATCCGAAATCAAGACTTAGAAATTATTTTAGTACCTTGGAGCTTGCATGCCTCAATGACAGGTTTCCTCACTTTCGACAGTGGGTTTACATCATTGACCCCTGATCAAAAGATTCCATCGGATGTTCGACATCAACTCATTTATTCACACTCGATGGATTGTACTATGGTACATTGGGAGTCATTGACATCAATGGTGATTTCCCTCGCACTTGTTAACAGTCACATCAATGACCGGTAATCAAGTGGTTTATACCATGTTCGACTTCAACACATGTAATCACATGGTTAGATTTGTACTTTGGGCGACGATATTGAAGACCCTGGATGTTATCTTTGTGATCCAGGTTGCGATGGAGTATGTATAATTTGCGACACATAGATCCACTGTGTATGTTTCATGGCTATGTCGTCTTGATTTGAAATTTCTTTCATAGATCCACAGTGTATTCCAGTGGTTATGCTATATTTTGACAGCATGGATCCACAGTGTATGATTGGTGGCCATGAACTTTGTCTATAATGTCATCAGTCTGTGATCTGAGTATGGGAATTCCTACCTTAGAATTGGTATATATGATATTCTGCATATGCTTGGATGTTTGCAGGTTTCCGATTAGATGTGCTCCTAGTTCTTGACACACACATGTAGCTTACAAAGTCCATCGACTATCACTGGTTCCAATATTAGAATTTGGGGGGAATTTTGTTATCCATGATTTTGGTCTTCATGATGATCTATTGATGATGGTGTACTCAGGCTCTTCATTAGAACTTTCTCCTGAGAAAAGATTCTTTCTTCTCTTTCCAGAAATACCATTTTTGAGGAAGGTTCGCAGGCTGCTAATACATTTTCCTGCGAGAATGCATGATTCTCGTAGGCTTCCTTAAGCCAGAGTGCGAGAAGTTCGCACTATGCATAACTGCTAGGGTTTGAACACTTTCTAATGAAGGGAAAAACAATAATTCTTGAAGCTTCTAGAAGAGAATCTTCTAGAAGGATGAGATGGAATTCGAATGGTTATCTAAGTACGGGATTTCCTGATATTTTGGGATCATTCTTATCCAAGTAACCAATTCATTCTCTCCTATAAATTGAGTGGATTCTCATGGAAAAGGTTAGAAGCGAACAATCAAGAGAGACATTAGAGAATTAGTGAAATACTGTGTGAAGGACTGAAGCTACTACAGCTAGAGAACTCCAACAAAGTTATCAAAGGTGGTTGATCTTCTTCATGCAAGTGAGAAAGTGTGTGTGTCAGAGCTAAGGGTCATCGAAAGGAGGCTTGCAACATCAAGGCTCAGGTTGTAAGTTTTACTTTCTATCAATATAATACAGTAATGTGTCCCTTTCCCATAAAGTTAATTGCACTTTATTGTATAACTCCTTGATCATATACATAGATTAATTGTTGAATAGAATGTGCTTTCTTCACTTCGATTGGTTTGTATTCTCTTGATCTTGACTGTACGAGAGCATTGGAGCGAAGCAGGAACAACAAAGACCAAAGGAAGAGATTATAAGGTATGTTCTTTAATCATGCCTCTTAGTATATTCAATAGTTAAAATCTAGGGAAAGAGTATCATTCTGTCCTGTTTTGTTCTAGATCCAGGTGGATCTAGGGAGATCAGTTTGTGTCCACACTTACGGATTTATCCTATAACAACCTTTTCTTCAACAAACTGATTTGCAAACTCATCTTCTTGAACGTCTACAAATGAATACATAAAACAATCAACACCCTGCTTATCATGGGATGGATCAACACCTCCTCCTTCAACAAGTGGAACATAATCTTTTGCAAAATCATTGGCATTTAAAACTTCGATAGGGATTATAGCATCATCAACATTATGCTCAAGATTCCAGTCAAATGCTCTCTGTTCACATTTATTCTTATGTCTTGGAACACCCAATTTTCCACTTTGAATTTGTTCACATGCCAGGATATTGTGTTGAACCTCCTGAGCATCATTAAACATTTGATGTAAGGACTTAGGTCTTCTTTCCATCAGGAGGAAAGACAAATCTAGATGAAGAGTTGTTATATAATGGAGCATGGAAGCAACTTCAGTGGGTTGAATTTCTTTGGGAAAATTGTAATAAATATTGGAAAACCTCCTACTAAATATAGAAATAGTTTCACGGGTCTACCTTTTTAAGGCATAGAACTCTGTAAGATGTAGATCCAAAGATTTCTTCTTGCCCAAAAACTTTAAAAAAACATTCTTCAATTCCTCCCATGAGCTGATTGTCTCTGGTTGCAAATGTATAAACTAGTCTAAACCAGGATTGAGAGAAGACCCTCATACAAACAACATCATGTTCAATCTCAAACAAATCTATAAAATGCTCAAACCCTTCGATGTGTTTTTCAGCTAAGATAACATTGGGTTCCCCATCAAACACATGTATGTACTTAATACTTTGGAGGAAAGTCATGAAGGATGTGACGCAATTTTAAGGGTCTGTATCTATGCTGAGTCTTGGAGGGTGTTGGATCAAGTACAGAAGGTGAAATATCAACCTTGGTTTCATGAGGCTCATGAACTTGGTCATGGTTATCATATGGATCAGGTGGGAGATTTTGATCAGAGACAGTAATAAACCAAGGATATATTTGTATAATCTTACGATGAGGATATGCCATTTCATGATTATCATGATCATTATTTTCATGTAGTAGGTGAAGAAAAATTTATCTAGCATGTTCAAGAAAGGACCAAAGGAAACTTATAACAAACAATAAAATTCCTTGCAAAAAATTCAATTTTAAGTACTTGTTTCCTTCCATAATGCATTTTCATACCTCTGTCAAGGGATCTCATCTTCCAGCGAAGTTTCTGAATCATATTTGAAGCTTGAGTGGAGTCACCAATAATGTTTTGGAAGCTGGATTCTGCATTGAGAGTGGAGTCGCCATTTAAAATTAAAATTTTTGGATTCTTCTACCAGTGGAATCACCTTCAAATTGTTTTTTTGATGTGTTGAGTCGTCAGAACATGAATACAACTAATATGTGCCTAAGTGTCTACTGCTCTCAGACCTTAGAACTTCACCATGTCATTCTTTCCTAGGAAAAATTTTCAATTTCATCCCCAACAACAACCCCAGAATGTTAGCACTCTGTAAATTTTGTCCGAATGAATAGACAAACGATAGAGGTAATTGTTTCAACCAACTTTAGAGCTGGGCAATAGCCTACTCAACTTAGAGAGGGCTCTCTCGTGTCACTTGATGTATCTTTGGCAATCAATGGCTAGATTTGGTTTGGGTGTTTTATACAGTTGCTGGCGAAAGAAAGGGGGTGACATTTAGCGTTATGGAGTAAAAAATGAATAAAATAGTGGAAGGTCATTAAAACTATCTAGAGGATAAAGGATAAATAAGGCAATGCGTTTGAGTTTTTAAAATTGAAATCTGCATGGTGAAAGAGGAAAAGGAAAACAAATAACTGCATCAAAGCATATTGAAATGAATTCTGAATTGGTTAAGAAGAGGATTACATAATTTAAATTGCTAATTCGAGAGCATCATAAGAAGAATTCCAGACTCTTAACTCTCCAATTTAAAAAGAGGAAAATTTAAATGGGATTTCAAAGACACAATAAATACACACTATGAGAGAAAAAATAACTCATATCACAAACATTAGAATCTTTTCATAAATAGTTCAAAATGCTTCTGCATTGTATATTCACTTTAGCTCAATGGGTTTGCAAATTCTTCCTGCTATGAGGGCAGGCCCCTCTTTGGTCCATACAACCCTTTATTAATATTTGTAATTGTATATATAGGTAAATTACATCCAGGATTCAAAACAAATCATCTTCCCCAAAGTTCCAAAATTAACTGTTGGTTACAAAAGAGTAACACACAACAACCGAACTCCTCTTTCTAGGGATGTTATAAAGCAAAACTGACATATTTGGGATTTTTCCTTGAAGGCCACTTGTCAATATTATTACATAATTCTATGACACACTAAATATAGCTTGAAAACTATTTCAAATTAGCAATTTCTTCCTTCAAGGTGTCAAGCCAAGTAGGCTGATTTTCTCCAACGCTTTCAACCACCTCAAATTTTGCCTCTGTATTTTGACGCTTGCTCTGTTTCCTCTTAACAACTCACATATGGTGCTCGATTGCATGTTTGTTGATGATTAAATACTTCAGGATGGGATTTAATCTGACCTCTTTATCCACTCCTGGCTCTCCCGAAGGCTTTGTATAAAATTTCGTTGCTAAGATTCGAGCAACCAATTTATCTCTATTCTTCAATGATGAATTTGTCATATTCGTTGAAAATCCTGGTTCACTAAAGGCTACCCGATTTTCTTTGTCCATGTTTCTCAGTTTTGCAGAAAACATAATTTATCTCCCTTGATCGCACAAAAATTAGGAAGTTGTTCTAGTTTGTAATTACCCCGTTTATGAATGAAGCGCTGATTTCCCAAAACAGAGTAATACCATCCATATTTTCAAGGACAATAGTCATCAAGTTCTAATCATGAATTACTGATGAAGTACTTACAGGTACAACAATTTTGCATTCTTGACCAATCTATTCTGAATGATGAGCCTTCGAATCGGTTATATGGCGATGCTCACCTAGCATTGCACGTACGCAAAGTACTTCAAACAAGTGGCGTTAGATGATTTGACCGATCGTCACTTTCCCCTCTCTACATGCGATATTTATATCTGACATATTTAATGATATTATAACACATGACATCGGGGCATGGTTGAGCGGTTTCACGCTCACCCGCTTTCCTCCCCGATATGCTTTTGGAGGTGCCATGTGTCTATGGGTTGAAACTGTGGTATTTTTCCCGGTCCTCTCTCTACTTCTTAAGCTTCACATTATTTCCTTGCTTGATATGTCTCTTGACCATCGATCTGGGCTGCTCAAGATCTATGGCCCGCCAGGTCCCATCACTCCTACGTCTCCGTCAATTTTAACCCTGTCCGCTAGATATGACCCCACCTGCTAGTCTAACACTCCTCTATACTGATTTAGCATTCCACCAAGTCTCAAGACTTGGATTCCAAGAAATTATTACAGTGATAACAAACCCTAGACCATGATTAATGTATATACTTTAATATATATAAGCTTTATATATTAGTTTACTAATCAAATATCTAGTAACAAACATGAACAACATTTGACTAATTCCTGTTTCCACCCATACAAGTTAGAACTCAACATGAGACCACATACATACATGTTAATGTACATGATTACCTCATCACCCTATTCAAAGTGATTAATTAACTCTATGTGTTTTATATAGTCTTTCCACATTTCAATGGTGTGTTAATGATAACATTATGTTTGGCAAAGTATTTCGATTTTAAGATTCAAACTAAAATAAGAAATGATAAATACAACTGAAAGATAAGGTTTTTTGACTATGATTGAGTGTCCATAAGTTCATAGCTAGAATAAATTTTTATCTATCAATTCAAAATAACACTAATTTATAGTCATTAAGACTAATACAATATGTAATATCTTTGATGTTTTGGTTCTTCCCTTGAAACCTAACTGGTGCTTCATGGCCCTAATTGATGGATGGTACATATGGGGGTGGGGAGGGGGGTTGTAAACCACCTCCCAATGAACAAGACATATATTTTCAAGCCATGGTTTTGGACTCAATAAAAAACTCTAAGTCCTAGCCTTCATGTTTTTTGAATAAGTTGGAAGAAATGTCGAAGGTTAAATTGCCTTCGACCTCATCCTGGTGAAAGACATTAAATTTAGGTAATTGTGGGTTAGTTGGAAATTTCATTGGGATTTGGTCATCTCCAAACCTGTACATGCATGGATACAAAAATACTAGAAGCCCCTGATCAAAGGAATCCTAAACCAACATCATTTAACTGTCAAAGAATGGATTTTTATTCATTGACTCTATATCATTATCAAGGCATGCCTGGATTTCTTCTTTCTATTCTTATGTTATTTGGGGAATTTAGTCCATAAAGGTTACATATGAGGGGTAAAGGATTTAAAAACAAAATAAAAATTGTCTCCAAGCTTAAAAAACATTTAATAAAAACACATAATATTGCATGGGATCACCATACCAACCAAGTTATGAACATGTAACTTAAAAGGGTCATGACCTCCTGAAAATTTTAGTCACCTTATAACTTATAATAAATTTGCCATAGTATTTTCCTTATTTATAACATTTCCTCTTATAACTACCTCTCATTATCAAAACATGTTTTTATTTAAAATAACGAGTAAAAATGGGTTCAACATAGAAAGAGGTTCTCAATAAGGGAGATATGGGGGGTTAAAAAGAGACTTTGAAACTACTAAATATTCTTCCCTTTGATTCTCCTCTCTTGGAATAAACTTTATGTTAAAATATTTGAAACCCTTTATCAAGTCCTTTTGATTCTCCTCTCTTGGAATAAACTTTATGTTAAAATATTTGAAACCCTTTATCAAGTCCCATACCCTCTGCACATATTCCTTTAAATTGACAATATGTTTAATGAAACATCTTTTCTTAACCTAGTTGAAAACTAGGAATGAATCTCCCATTATAATGAGGTCTCGAACATCCATTTTTTGGGATAGAAATAGTCCTTAAATTAGTGCCTCATAAATTAGTCCTTAAACAAGTGGGTGTGTGAGTCAAATTTGAGTCTAGAAACCCTCCCATATCATTAAGACATGTGAGCAGTCTATCCATGTCAAATTTCAGTGCATATAGGAACAATTTGACAAAATTTCAATGTTGGCCCCATTCCCAGGTCACCGTTTCCCATGTCTAGTCCTAGTACAAGGTCTTTTCATTGTTTCTTTTAAAATTCGTTCGAAAGTACACACGTTCCTACATCTAGTATTGGAAGGGCATATTTTTATGGTGTTGATTAAACAATGAACAAAAAAAGAGGTATTTTTCATCACAACTATGACACACACACATTGTATATACATTAATGTATAAGAACCTGGAAGAAAAATGAAGATAGGATGATGCAAACTTAAAACTTATGTACTCAACCAATTTGTGTACTTTGAAAGAAAAATAGGGTTTATGGTTTACATGATGAATTTATGATGGAAACAAGTGGGTGTGTGAGTCAAATTTGAGTACAAAAACCCTCCCATATCGTTAAGGCATGCAAATATTCTATCCATGTCAAGTTTTAGTGCATACATAAACAAATTTAAAACATTTCAGTGTTGGCCCCATTCACACGTCATCGTTTCCCATGTATAGTCCTAATACAATGTCTTTTCATTGTTCATTTTAAAATTCGTTCGACAGTACACATGTTCCTGGATCTAGTACTACAAGGGCATATTTTTATGGTGTTGATTAAACAATGAACAAAAAAAGAGGGATTTTTCATCAAAACTATGACACACATACATTGTATATATGTTAATGCATAAGAACCTGGAAGAAAAATGAAGAAAGGTTGATGCAAACTTAAAACTTGTGTACTCAACCAATTTGTGCACATTGAAATAAAAATATGGTTTATGGTTTACATGATGAATTGATGATGGACACAAGTGGGTGTGTGAGTCAAATTTGAGTCCAGAAACCCTCCCATATTGTTAAGGCATGCAAATAGTCTATCCATATCAAATTTCATAGCATACATAAACAGTTTGAAAAAAATTCAATGTTGGCCCCATTCACAGGTCACCGTTGCCCATGTCTAGTCCTAGTACAATGTCTTTTCATTGTTCCTTTTAAAATTCGTTTGAAAGTACACACGTTCCCGCATATAGTACTGCAAGGGCATATTTTTATGGTGTTGATTAAACAATGAATGAAAAAAGAGGGATTTTTCATCACAACTATGACACACATACATTATATTTATGCTAATGTATAAGAACCTGGAAGAAAAATGAAGAAAAGGATGATGGAAACTTAAAACTTATGCACTCAACCAATTTGTGTACATTGAAATAAAAATAGGGTTTATGGTTTACATGATGAATTGATGATGGAAACAAGTGGGTGTGCAAATAAAATTTGAGTCCACAAATCCTCCCATATCGTTAAGGCATGTGAATAGTCTATCCATGTCAAATTTCAGTGCATACCGAAAAAATTTGAGAAAATTTCAACGTTGGCCCCATTCACAGGTCACCGTTTCCCATGTCTAGTCCTAGTACAATTTATTGTCATTGTTCCTTTTAAAATTCATTGAATAGTACACACATTACTACATCTAGTACTGCAAGGGCATATTTTTATGGTGTCGATTAAACAATGAATGAAAAAAGAGGGAGTTTTCATCACAACTATGGCACACATACATTGTATATATGTTAATGTATAAGAACTTGTTACGAGGAAAATCTCTCTATGGCTAGGGGTAAACCACAATAGACGGAAATGACTGGAGAAATCAACTCTATTCTCAAGTATGCTATATAAACAAATATGCTAGCAAGACAAGATAAAATTCCTACCTCGTCCAAATGTTCAATGAAGTCCACTGTTGAGAACTTGACCCAAAGCAATATATCTACAACTAGTCCTCAAAAACCAAGAAAAGAAAGAATATGGTGATAATATATGCTATAATCACATTCAATAGAATAATCCATTAACATTCATAACAAATACACCCATGGAATAATAATTCAAATATTTGCAAGATATCAATTGGACGAGAAAATAGTATTTCTATTAAAATATGATCAGAAGAAGTGAATAAGTTACAAACTTTCGTGTTGGCATGATTCAAAATCGAGAAGCTAAGTTCCTTCCAGCTGGGACTCCACTACATCAATCCTCAACCAAAGGCAAGCTCATGTAAGAGAGAAAATGAAGTTCTCAATCAACAGGGGAAGATCTTGGGGGATGAACACTGTGTTCAGACTTAAAGGATAAAGGGATGCAGACTCAATGTGAAGTGAATAATTCCTCGAGAGTAACTTTTCTTTCAAAGTTGAATGCTTTCTCCTCTTTTCCATAGCTCAGAATTGGCCCATTTATAGCCTTCAAGTGGAACTGAAGGGTCGAGTCAGAATGTTTCCAGTATATGGAAGGCCAAGGATCATTGATCTCCTATCGTGACATGGAAACCCGACACTATTTTCCAATTTTGGGAACATTTCCTGATGTACGCGGGTTGTAGTGGTGCAACCTGCTTATATGCATACTGTATAGTAGGCAAGGTGCGTATATGTGGAAACAATGTATTTTTAGCTCTGGGATTTTGCAAAAAGGGATGACAAGTCTGCATAGGGAAATGGAAAAATGCCTTCTGTGCAAGATTACATGGGGTGAGGAAAATATTTATATAACAGATTCCCCCTAATGTGTGAGGTCACAGGAGTATCTGCGATGGCTGAAATACATTGTAAAAACCTAGAAGTGGAGTGATGGGGAACCAACTGGAAGAACTAGTTTCTCATTACAATCTATATTGAATTTTCATACATGGCTGCCAATTTGAATTACACTGCAGATCCATGTGAAAATATACCAAATAACTATTCGTGGCCATGAATAGGAAAACACAAATGCGGTTACATGCCAAAGGTTGTCATAGTCATGAACAAGGCCCAGTAGAACCAATCTCAAAATCAATTTGAAGATATCTGTATAAAATGGAGTACAATCTGATCTCCCATGATCACTGTAGTTAGATAGGTATTGGTCCAATGAAAAGGAAACAACAAATCAAGAAAGTTGCAGCCACATACTGACGTCTTCAAGTCTTCTACACAATGTGCCAAAGTTGCAAGTCTACATCGTGTGAATAAAGGATTTGAGGTCAAACACAATGAGACTTCGTTTGATTACCAGTCATTGAGGTATACCATTAAAAAACAAAAGACAACCTACCGATGATGAAAGTAGGTATCAAGGCACCAAGTACATTCTTACAAGTGTGAATAAAGGAGTCGGGGTTGAACACTTGAAGAATCCATCGATCAGGAGACATTGATGTATTCCCAACTGTGGATGGTGAGAGAACCTACCACTAATGATTGCAAGCCTCAAGGTACTCATAGGACTCTAGGTCTTGCTTCCAGAATATATGAGATGAAGTCGATGGAAGGAGACCCACTGAAAGGAGAGCATTAAGGAATCTCTCATCATTCAGCATGAGGTACAAAGCACGAGCTTCATGATTTGGAGGAAATCAGACAAAGAACATGTTCATGAACCAATGACCCTGTGCGTCTTTTGCGTGTGCCAGGTGCAAGTGGTACATGAAAAAGACCCTCTGAATAACAACCAATGAGGAAACCACTAATAAGGCTAATGGCATCCAAGACACTGCACAAATCCCAATGTCTGAATATATGTCTTTCTGTCAAACACAAGGGAAACCACCCAGTCAATGACCAATGATGAAATGTCGACTGCTGGGTTCAAGGTTCCCTATCAATGATGAAAGTAGGACCAGGGTGCGTAATAGGACTACAACATCATGTGATTTTGAGACAAACTGAGGGTATGGCCAACATGCAAGGTCAATATTTATGAGGAATGGCCGACACAAGTTGATAGACATCTTTTGAATAAAAGCATGAGACACATGGAAGACTCCAACAACATAGACTCAAAGATGAAACCATGGGACGCAAGAGGCATCAATCAATTTCTCCATAGGGACTGGAAGAGTAACCAGTTGGGGGAGAAAACTCTCTATAATGAGCTCAAATTCCTAAGGCCATGCTAAACCCAAAATTATGATGACAAGTGGACTCAATAACTTTGTGCTCTGTTCAAAGGCGACACAAATGATACCAATATAAGATAATACTCCCTTCCCGCCCGTCTTTTTTGGTTTTTTCATAGTCAAATGAATGCTATGATATAGAGGAGGAAACGAGTGTCGCAAGTAAGAAAAACTAGTTCCATCAGTGGAACATACCTATGCTTAATGCAAGGAGGTTCATGCGGGAGATGGACACTCAGGGGAATGTTCCCTCCTGGGTATAGGGTGCCAAATTGTGAAGGATATAAATGAGGATCTTCTTGTTTGAGGATGCAAAACTGCTGAGGCAAACCGTTTATAATGCAAAGCGAGAACTAACTATAGGCTCAATACTGCAAGCAAGGGCATGAGATGCAATCACAACTTGATGCCAAAAAATGTCCTTTTTCATAATCTTAGTCTACTTGGTGTGAAAAAGGGATAAAATTGTACCAAATAGACATCCTTTCAAATCCAATTTACGAGTGTGAAAGAGACAAATTCACTTAGAAATCTTTTCACTTTTTGAAAACGAGTCGGAAAATGGCTTAAATAAAATTTGTGACCTTTCAAGTCTGATTTAATGAGTGTGAAAGGGACAAATTCACTCGAAAATATTTTCTCTTTTTAGATGAGTCAGGAAAGAACTTAACTCTGACTTGCTTGGGAGTTTCTAGGCGGAAAGTCACGGGGGAGGCCAAGGCTCCCATGCTGGGCTTCTATCGAAAGTCAGCAACTCACAGATAACTAACACAATCTTGGGAAAACCAAAATCTTTCCAATTCTAGGAGGATAAAATACTTGCAGAGGTTACCTTATCTATAATATATCGAAGAATTCCCCTTATCCGAAAGGGTGTAGAATAAGGAAGTCGAGGCTCTACAAGATCATTCTATTCAAAGGAAACCACCCTAGGGCTTGGAGGGAGTATACTCGAAGAGAGTGGAATGCTCCCTAGTGCAGAAGGTACAGAGCTAGAAATTCTAAGGACATGGTATAGAAGGTATAGATCAAGAACTAGAAGAGAGGGATCGACCGAAAATTGCATCGACGCGACCATTTACTTAGACTTGTCACTCTCCAAGAGAAGAGTGGGGTCAACCAAATATTTCATTGGCACAACCACTTCTTTAACAATTGGTTGAATAGGATGCAATATAGCAAGCTCAAGAGATGCATCATCCCCAAAAGAAAGAGTGGTGTTGGTCGAATATTGCAATGACATGACCGTATGTTGAACAAGATGCGAGACAACAAGGTCAAGGGATGCATCAGCCTCTAAAGGAATAGGGGTGTCAACCAAATATTGCATCAACATGACCACTATATCAACCAAAGAAGGTTGGGAATCCAAAGATGAATTAGAACCCGAAGGGCCTCTAGGTAAGGACCATGCTTCTTGTACCACAACAATATCAAGGCACAAATGAGTAAGGTGATCTCCTTTGCAAATCCTACACAGGAACTTGGGACTATGTCTTACACGCCTAGGCTTCTCAATCATATTAATACCCCTAGCATGACTTGTAGTGGCTGGTGACATGCTCCCAACATGACTTGCAGAGGCTAGTATAAAATCTCCAACATGACTTGCAGAGGTTGGTGATGAATCCCCAACATGACTAGAATAGGTTGGTGATGTATGTGCAGTGTGAATAGCAATGACTAAATTTGTTCCCCCAACATGACCTACAACAACTGGTTGCTGGTATTCAACATGACTAACAGAGGTTGTCGACCAATCTCCAACATGACTAGCAGAGGTTGGTGATATAATGCCAGTATGACACGTAGTGACTGGACTTGTGGTGGTGTTTTATTGTGGCATTTGAGATCAAGGTGATGAGAAAGACTGGTTTTGAGAAATTGCAGGCCAAGAAGGGTTCTGGTATACACCATGGCCTTATCCAACAGGATAATATCCTCCTCCATACTGATTCATAGAGGGGTGTATGGAGGATAAAGTGGCATGACAAGGGTTACTCATGTGAGGATATATGTTGCCCCCAGACAAAGGAACTTCGTAAAGGGAGTTTCCCATATGATAATAATGAATCCCTCTAGATGGAACACCAGAGGATAGATGAAGGTACGCCATGGGAAAAGCGTTCGTAGGATCTGACATAACAAAAGAAGGATAGGTGAACATAGTGTAATAAGTATAATGACCGCCCATTTGAGAACTTTCTCCTGGAAAAGTGGATTCGTAGGAAGGAAGCTTCCAACCTCCTACCATAAGAGTTGTTTGAGGGATTTGACTCCCACCAAACTAAAAGGGAGAATAAGGAGGCATCATGCCTCCAGACCCACAACTAGGATTCACATAAGGAGACGAGATAGAGGATGAAAAGTATGAAGACATGTCTAGCATACCACGAGGAAAATGATTAGAGACCCAAGGCATGGACTGAGTGTCATAATTATGCATACCATTATGAAAAGCGGACGGATTCATCCTTATGAAATGAGTGAACATCATGAGGGGGGGGCAGGGGGGGGTAGCAGTAAATGTGGGATCCAAAGGAACTCCACTATCCATGATAATGAAAACTCAGTATAAAATATAAGACCAACTAGTGATCAAAGAGCACACCAAAAATAATCAAACAAACAATATGCACACAAATAGGATAAAGTGGATGAAAGGGGCCTCCCTCCCTAAAGTAGGTATGCCTCTCCCAAGAGGGGCCTGAGACTCCCTACTAAATATCAGAGGTAACAAAATCAGTTATAAGGGACCTTGTGGGCTTAACAACTAGTCGGTCAGATCCCCTCAGAGAGGTAATCCTCCATAAAGGTTGTGTGCTGTCCGACCCTTATCTGACCCATGGTACCTGCAGAATAACCCCTGCAAGTAACCTATGTGGCACCTAAGTCAAGCAACTAAGCAACCACTGTATAATCGATGCATGACCAAGCAGTCGTAAGTTAGGTCCATCGTATGGGTAGGGTAGAAAAGCCCAAAACCTTGAAATCATAGCCTCTCACAGAGGTAAGGGCACTAGCAAGTTCCCCAGAAATATCTATGATGCTAAGAAGGTATCAGGGGGATATCCATTCAACCGACCTGACGTGACCTCGTGATTAACTCCGGTGTAAGAGGAGCCTCCTGATATTACCAATTATACAATGGATTTATGCACTCCCTTAGTCAGACACATATGTTGATTTAATATCCTTGGAGAAGTTTACTCACAAAATCCTATTCCAAGGCACTAAATCCTAAGCTAGTTTGTGCACCCTAGAAAATAAAATTGTTACTAATCAATTTTAAATTATAGCGTTAATTTTAGTGGACGTACTTAATCAAAAGGTGCAGTCATGAAACTAGTGATGTTATGACCTAACAAGTAAAGTAAATGAATATGAAAATAATGCAAAGTCCTAACCTCAATTTCCAATGAATGATATTCTTTCTAAAAATGCAATTTTCAATTCAATTATACAATTCTAAATAAAAATGCAATCTTTCTTTACATGCACTAAGACAAATGACAAAGACTCGAAAGATCAAAATGATAATCAATGTAAAATGGCTAATATTTTTGTATTTTCAATATAAGAAAAATGAAAATGCATGGACTAAACAACAACTTGATATACAAAGACTCTACTGTGCATAGAAAGAGACAACTCAAGTAGGATACGAAGGAGCAAAACACCCAGACCAATGTACAAGGACAATCAAAATGAAAAGATGACGAGAAAGGTACAACCCAAAAATTCAACCAACGACAGGTTTCTTGTCATTCCACAGACACTTAATAGTCACTATAGAGACGCAGGAAGACTCAACAATCATCAAAACCTGCCCAAAAACCACCAAACCCAAAAAACAAGCAACAAAGTTTGATGCACGCTACTATTCAATGGAACAACACATATGTACGCAGCTTGCAAAAGGACAACACACGTATATACGCGACTGTCAAGAAAAAAACCTGCATATATGTGTCAAAAACATAACTAGGCTAAGGAGAAGGCTGAAAGACTCAGACCTAGAGTGAACATAGGCTGTCAAGCAATCATGCGACAAGAAACTCAATATGAACGAGAGAAATCTAAGGATAAAAACACTCCAAACCCCATGAAATAAGATTCAATCCCTAGTATGGTTGCCAATTCTGGTACGAGGAAAATCTCTCTATGGTTAGGAGTAAACCACAATAGATGGAAATGACTGTAGAAATTAACTCTATTCTCAAGTATGCTATATAAAAAAATATGCTAGAAAGACAATATAAAAGGCCTACCTCGTCCAGACGTTCGATGAAGTCCACCATTGAGCACTTGGCCAAAGCAATATACCCACAACTAGTCCTCAACAACCATCCAAAGCAAGCAAATGGTGATAATATATGATGTTAGCACATTCAATAGCATAATCCATTAACATTCATAACAAATACTCCCATGGAATAATAATTCAAATATTTGCAAGATATCAATTGGATGAGAAAAGAGTATTTCTATTAAAATATGATCAGCATAAGTGAATAAGTTACAGACTTTCGTGTCGGCACGATTCAGAACCGAGAAACTAAGTTCCTTCCAGATGGGCCTCCACCACTTCAATCCTCCACCAAAGGCAAGCTCATGTAAGAGAGACAATGAAGTTCTCAATCAATAAGGGAAGAGCCTGGGGGCTGAACACTATGTTTAGACTTAAAGGATAAAGGGATGCTGACTTAGTGTGAAGTGAATAATTCCTTGAGAGCAACTTTTCTCTCAAAGTTGAATTCTTTCTCCTCTTTTCCATAGCTCAGAATTGCCCCATTTATAGCCTTCAAGTGGAACTGAAGGTCTGAGTCAGAATATTTCTAGTATATGGAAGGCCAAGGATCATTGATCTCCTGTCGTGACATGGAAACCTGACATTATTTTTGAATTTTGGGCACATTTCCTGATGTTCGCGGGCTGTAGTGGTGCAACATGCATATACACATGCTGTATAGTAGGAAAGGTGCATATATGTGGAAAAATTGTATTTTTAGCTCTGGGATTTTGAAAAAAGGGATGAAAATTCTGCACAGGGAAATGGAAAAATGCCTTCTATGCAATATTGCATGGGGTGAGGAAAATATTTCTATAACAGAACCTGGAAGAAAAATGAAGAAAGGTTGATGCAAACTTAAAACTTGTGTACTCAACCAATTTATGTACTTTGAAAGAAAAATAGGGTTTATGATACATGATGAATTTCTTTCCACGTAAATTATGGGCCAAAGTCCCATGTTTTTAAATAGTTTCAATGAATATTTTATAGAAATGATAAACAAGTTCATCGAAACTTCGTTGATGTAATACTATGATAACAATGATGAAATCTACGATCATGATGGTATAAAAATGAATAAGCTTCTCTTGGTTTCAAGAATAATTTATCCTCTACTGAACAAGGCCAACCACGTGAAGGTGGAAGCTCATATGCCCCCTCCCCTCCCCTTCACATCACTCTCAATTCCCCAATACCCAATCTATAAAATAGAAAATTATCGAAAGCAACCTAGTAAAATTCTTTCATAGAAACTACAAAAACAAAAATTAGTGAAGGTAAATGAAATTATCATATGTTTGTGAATGCTATTTTTAGTTTACTATGTACTTTAGTATATTGGCGACTATTTTCAGGTTTCACATAATAATTAAACATGTAACATAGGATATAAAAACGTCCCATAAAACTAAAAACATGTAATTAACCCATGATACAAGTAAATTATTTTAAGAGAATAATTCATAAAAATTAAAATATATAGTCACATACCTGATCCAACTCAACATATGTATAATCATCCTTATTCTGTATCTTCCTCTTCATTGAACTCGACATCTTTATCATCATCCGGTTCAGAAACGGTGTTGAAAGGCTTGACAATATCATCATCATCATCAATGTCATTTTCGAGCATATTTTCATCTACATCATCATCAAGAACTGCATTGTGTCCTATGCCTGGATCATGATATTATTCATCTTCTTCATCTTTCGACCCTGCATGATCTTTCATATTTGTTTGATCTTGCGAATCATATTCTTCTTCAATATCATCTTCTTCCTGTACATGAGTATACTTAACTAGCCTTCCTCTTGGATCATATCTACCAACAAATGACCAATCGATGATCTAGATTTTATGAGCAGAACGAAATGAATACATATTATTAATAGGTACTTCACACAAAATAATAGAGATACAATAAAACTGGTTTTCTATTCAATAAGGAAATAAGTTGAAACTGTAAAATGCAATGGAAACAAGCTTGCTGGAATGGTGGCAACTTATCTATGAGAAGAGATGTGATGGCTGCGCTCATTCGCAAGAAGATGATTACAATGAGGCTCTGAAGGAATTTTTACAATAAACATGAATGCCAAAAGCGCTAGACATCTAAAAACCTAACCCTAGGAGATGAAGCGCCAAAAGTCATGTGGGCCCCGTTTGGGTAAGTTAGTACATTAACTTCCCGAGGTCGTAACTTTTGCATACGATCTCCGTTTTAGGCATATGATAGCCCGTTGGAAAGGTATCATTGAGAAGATTCATTTTGGGGCCTCAATCATTCCATAAGTAATAATTGAGAAGCTTTATCCTAAAAAACCTTCATTTAGGCCCTCAAAATGGCCCCAGAAGTGAAAACTACTAAAAATAGTAAATTGCCAAAATTGCCAGAAAACTGTTTTGAGCCAGTTGGAAAAGGTAGGTGGCCACCGATATCCATATAGATCAATCCCTCTCACCTATAATATTTGAGTAAAATACATGTTCATATTGGCTTCCACAAAAACATAGAAATCATGTCCTCTTTCAAACACCATTGTTTTAATCATCGGAAATCTGTTGAAATGATGAATACAAATTCTTTCCTCATCGCGTTCATGCGTTCGTAACCTATACCATTTGACGCCAAACATAAATAATTTGAAGGAATTAAATTCACACTCAAGTATATCATTCAAATACCCATAGTATGTATTTTCAGATTCTCAGGGATGTCTGTCACTCCTAGAGGAAACATTAGCGACCTGGAATACTACAGTTATCCCACTATCATAAGTTTTCCTAGTTTCTTCCAATTGTTTGATGTGAAATTTATGACCATTGCACCACATAGCCATTTGGTGTTTCAACTGTAATATGCCATTTATGTAAAATATGCATTGTCAATTAATAAATCAACATATTTATATAACTTGGAAAGTATTTGAAAAAGCAAATACACATGTACTCAGATTAATATTATATAAAATAACTGAATAAAATGGGTGAATTTTCTTGCCTGTCCATCTTTCAAACCATATGCTAAATCAATTTCCCTTTGCGTAACATTGACATCTCCATTACGATGAGATTCTCTAACCAATTCAGATAGTCGTTTCCATGATAACCTACCACCATGATGTTGTTTACATCTTTCAATCCATACATTCATCTAGTCAAGATTGTTTTCAATGTATAGATGCACAGTGCATCCCAATCTTGAGCAACTGAATACAAAAATCACAACTCACCAATGTTAAATATTGGTTATAATGTCCATGGAAAATATTAATAATTTATGAAATAAAATATATTAATATATTAATGCGTATGATCATATACACAAAAAATGAAAATTTATATGTATTAATATAAATCTCCACAATTGTTAATATATTACCTCTCATTTTTTTCATTCTACCTTTCCCTAACAGGTTCTCTTGATCTTCAAATTTTTTGATGGAGTTCACATCCCAAATGCGATCCACTACATGCATAGTTGGAACTGCTAATTTAGGAAGATACTGACTAATGTACACCATGGATTGATATACCATATATCCCTCTACCATAGAATCCTCAGGACGCGCTCTTTGTCTAACCAAAGATTTCAATGATTTCAAGTGCCTCTCCACCGTCCACATTGACCTTGTGTGTACAAGTCCACAAATTTCAATCTCCTCAACTTGGTGTATGAGGTAGTGTTCTTGTGCATTGAAAAATGTTGGAGGTATATGCTTTTGCATTTCACACATTAGCCGAGGAATTTATCTCTTCCAATAGTTTATATCATCTTCATGGATTTCTTTCAATGACAACCATCTACATGAGATCATGACACAAGAAAATAACATGTTTCAACATAACATAACATAATATATTACATTACAAGTAAAATACATGTCATTAAGTACAACAACAATTTGAAATAACATTTTGCATATAAATCACAACTACTTACCTCATGTATTTTCCAAGATCATATATAACTTGTTTGACATTGTTGTCAAAGTCGTTTGGGAGAGATAGAGGTAGAACATACTGTAACAAAAAAAATGAATTGTTATTTGTTTCGACCAAAGTAGAAAAAAAACAAAAAAACTTAAAAGATGTATAAGGCCAATATACAAATATATATACCAAAATTATTACCTTAATGAAGGTATGCCAATCATGTGCTTTTACCCCACCAAATTCACCTTTCTTCGTTAAGATATTATTTATGTTTGAAGCAAAACCCATGGGAAATTTAATTCTTTGAATGACCTCTTTTACATCATTGCTTTTTTTCTCTGTTAATAACCATGGAAGGTTATTTCGGTCTCCATCTCTATTTGATCAGATCACACTTCACATTGCATGATTGACTTCCTGAATGTCAATACAAATTTTGAAATTTTTTTCTTTATCCCTCCTACCATCTATGATTCACCATAATGTTTTTGTCACATTCTTCTCGATATGCATTGTATCAAACAAATGAGCTATTTTTAGCTCCTCATAGTAGGGAAACCTCTTGAATTGAGTGGGATAATATATCATTCCTCATGGAAGCCCATTCTTAATACCTTCATGATGGCGACCTTCATGAAGCATAAACGAAATCACAACAATAATGATCAAATATGGTAAAATAAATTCAATGATTAAAATAAAAATTCAAAACATTAGTACATATACGATACATAAAGAAATTGCGTACCTTGACAATTTCTATTATATTCCAACCTCCATAGATGAGGTGTCATTCTTCATGGTTTTAAACCCGTCTCTTCTTTCCCATTGAAAAAATATTTTTTAGTAGTACGATACTTATGGTTCTTAGGGAGGAGGTGCCTATACTAATCAAACACCACCTTTCCTAAATTTTTTGAATGATGATACTTCATCTTAGGACCACAAAATGGACATGCAAATTTAACCTTCGTTTGAAGACCTGTAACAGATGAATTAATGACAATTATATGATGACATTATTTAAAAATTAAACATGCAACATAATATCTTTAAAAAATTATATAGTATTAAAGAGAAATATAATGGTACATACCACAAAAATGTGTTAGTCCCGGGGTACCGTGAATTTTCCATAAAAGTATTCCACTGAATTTAAATTTCTTCTCCTTGATTGGTTTACATATGTCATACATAGTGATGCCAACCCATAACTTTAGTAGCTCGTCGATAAGAGGCTCGATATATACATTCATATATTTAACTTAGTACTTACCTAATTGTTTGAAATTACACATAATTACTATAACCATGATATGTATATATAAGTAAATAAATAAACAAAATATATTATGCAAAAAAAGAAACAAATGAAAATGTTACATTCAAAAAATTAATGTAAACAAATACCTGGAACAAGCATTGTCAACATTATGTGCTCCCTCTTTATTGAAATCCAAGGAGGAATGTTATTGTTGATAACAAAAATAGGCCACACTGAGTAAATATACCTAATCTCTCTAAATGGATTAACACCGTCAACTGCCAACGAAAGCCTAAAATTATGAGGTTCATCTTTGAAATCTTCCCATTTTTCCTTAATTTCCCTAAATGCATAACCATCGATTTTTTTTTGAAGAACACCATCTCCACTTCTATTACTTGCATGGTAATCCATAAATTGTGCTATGCTTTCACACTTGAACAATCACTGCAAACGTGGAATTATGGTAATATGATGAAGAACCTTCCGAGGCACCCTTTTTGTTACTTGATTGGTTCAATATCTACTGACAAGATATTGCGGGCATTCTATTTTCGAAGCATGTTGTCCCTAATATATAATATGATAATTAGGACATGCATCTATAGTTTGATAATTCATTCCAATGTCTTTAACAATGACATGCAAATCTTGATATGTGCGAGCTAAAATATTTGACTATGGTAACAAAACTTCACCTAACGATCTACAACATAACAAATAACTAGTTAATGTAAAGAATACTAATTGTAAAAATTGCATTCTTATTTTACACATTAATTAACACTAAAAAAAACAAGAAAAAGTCAACATTTATGTATATGAGATAAAACATATTACATACCTTAGGATCCGTGTCATACAAGTGTTTGACAAATTATTCATAACCTTTAAGTTCACCAACAACAATGTAAAGGAGAGAAGATTTTCTCTTGAGCCTTCATAAAGGCATTTATTTTCCTTTTCTAATAGAGGTTCATCATAAATACCATCAGTGTCCCCATCCTCATTCGGTTGAGAAAACAAATCTTGGATCATTTGATTTGTCCCATCATCTTCTTCCATGGGATCATTAAATTGATTTGTCCCATCATCTTCTTCCATGAGATTCTCATTTGTTTGATCATGTTCCTTAGCTTGTACAACATCATTTCTACTAGTACTACTTGGTGCAATATTTTGCAGAAAGTTAGAGGGAAACTCTAACTTCATAATTACAAACAATCATGAAAAATTAGCGTGTATAACAAATATTCAATATATATATATATATATAAAATCGACAATACAAAAACATATAATGAATACATATCTAATTACCATGGGACGATATTCATTTGATCCCCCATCAATGTGCCCATATTTCATACAATTTTTTGTAGCCGTTTCTATTAAAATTCTTATGGGACATGTAATGCAACATTTTTTGCAAGGGCAATAACATCTACCATCACCCTTTTCACCCGCTTTACTTTTTTTCCCAACTCTAATATTTTGTGACATTCTTCTGCACAAATATGCCCTTTCTGAACCGTCATTGTTATAGCAAGATTGTCACAACATCTCTAATTTGAAAAATATTTATAGATATTTTTTTTTTCCCAAAAGAGACGAATGATGACCAAGTCAATCTTGACTTTGTCAAACACTATAACGGTCAATGTTGAATTTGTCAAACAGTGTAACGGTCATCATTGAATCATCTCTCTTGTGACAATAACCAAATGTCGTTGCAAGAGAGATGTGATTCTACTATCTTCGTGTTCTTTTCTCTTGAGACATACATCTAGTTTTTTCACAAGAGTGACGAAAACGGGCTGGATTTATAAAAAAATTTAAAATTTCAACCCTTTATCTTCAATTTTGTGACGAAAGGGTACTTTTGTTGCAAGTAGTCGTCAATAAATTTTCAATATATAGTAGAGCTCTAAAATGCTCCATCTTGCTCCAAAATTCTCCCATCCTTCTTGGTATAGCTTTATTGCTCTTTTCCCCTGCTCTCCCCTTGTTGTTCATGCAAGAATGAAGGTGAAAAATGTCTATTCCTTGCATACAAATTTCTTCTATTTTCCCAGGATAGTTGTCTGTAGGGTCTGCCCAATGTTGATTGTACTTCAACCCCATTCTTCCAATAACTATGAGATGTGACTCTCAAACCCACTCTCTAATAGGTATTCAATGATTGAGATCTCATACACAAACATAAAATAGATGGTTGAACCAAAAGATAATAAAATTTAGAAATATGAGTTCGGATTACTACCCATATCTCCCTTGGGCCCCTCTTAGACACTCTCTAGGAATTCACTCTCTCTTGTGGATTAATCAGCCCCTAGCTCTGTCCATGTTCCTATAAGCTAGTATCACATTAGTTTTAATAGAATCAGAAAATACATTTCTCATTTTACATCGCTTGGCCATAATCATCTTCATATCTACATTATGCATTAATAAAAATGGGGATTATAGTGGGCATGTTACAGTTGTAAAGTGTGGTACATAACCCAAATGTCGCAAGGTGACAAACATAGCCCAACATTGCAATGAGATGAACATTTCCCAACGCCAAAATGTGATGAATATAACCCACTGTGAGAATGTGACAAACCTATTGGAATGCCATAATGTGAGAAACAAAAACCCTTTGTCCCTGTTGTTGCTATGTGATGAACAATAAAACCACATTGCAATGTGACACACATATAGTGATGTCATAATGTGACAAACATTTCAAAATGTTACAATGTGGTGAAGATTGCCTATTGTCACAACATGATGTATAAAACCCAAATGTTGCAATGTTACTAACATATCCCAACATTGCAATGAGACGAACATTTCCCAACGTCGCAATGTGATGAACATAACCCACTAATGGAATGTGACAAATGTATTGGAATGCCATAATGTGAGAAAAAAAACTCTTCGTCACAATGTCTTCACCATAACTTGTTAATATCATGCGATGAACCAAACTTATGTCAAATGTGACGAGCAACAACCTAATCACCATTGTAGTGCAATAGTGGCATATTAAACCATGGTTAAATAATCAACATGACCCACCATAATCATCTCCACATGGTCTATAAAGGTCAGCCATGGGCATGGTCAACCATAGTCATGATCAACCATAATCAACCATGATCAACCATAATGATCTATTAATTAATACATTCATACATATATACATTAATGTAATGTATAAATTAAAACATTAATACATTAATAATAATAAAGTACTAACAATATTTTTTTTTTTTGTTTGTTAATTTGTGCGGGACCTGTTGGCTACGCGATTAACTTGTGGCTTGAGAAACTGCAACTCAGGGGCATCTAAGCCGTCAAAATCACCCGGGGATCGCACCCGGCCTGAGCCACACCAACCCTTAACATGGTTGAATTTTTTGTCCCTGCAGGTTTCGAACCGGCGACTTTAACATCAAGGAGTGGCTTAACAACACACTCCGTCACCGACTGTCCTACACCTCGGGGACGTACTAACAATAAATTTAATACCACATAAACTATAAATTTAATACATTAATACTTTATTAATGTATTAATTAATATTTTAGTAATGTATTCATAAGTTAATGGATATAATATTGATCTATAATTCTTTAATGTTTTGTATTTATGTAATAATCTTATATGTAGTATTAATATATTTTTACTTTATTTATATACTACTAATACTTTATTAATGTACTATTAATATTTTAATATCTTTGTAATGTACTAATGCTTTATTAATGTATTAATTAATAATAATTTAATAATTTAGTAATACTTTAATAATATATTATTGATGTATTGATTTATTTATACTTTATTAATATATTTATACTTTACTAATACATTAATGTATTAATACTTTAATTTATACATTACAATAATTCTTTAACACATTAATAAATTTATGTATTAATACATTAATTAATTAATTAATTAATTAATTAATATATATAGTTAATGTATTATTTAATTAATACTTAGTACATTATTACACACATCTATATATATATATATTTTATTACATCAATATATTAATACATTAATATTATATTACATTAATGTATTAATACATTATTAATGTATTATTACTTTATTAATGAATGAATAATTTAATGTATCAATATTTTATTAATATATTAATATTATATTACATCAATGTATTAATACATTATTAATGTATTATTGCTTTATTAATGAATGAATAATTTAATGTATCAATATTTTATTAATGTAAAAATATGGTAATGTATTAATATTTTGATATATTATTGTACTTTTGGATACTTTATTAATGAACACTTTATTTATGTATTGATTAATGATATTTTATTAATTTATTCATATTAATTAAATATTAATGTATTTATAATGTTAACTTTATTAGTATATTAATACTTTAAAACTTTATTTTTAATTTATTAATTTATTATTACTTTATTTATTTATATATGAATATTGTATTAATGTATTAGTATTTTAGCAATATATTAATTAATTAATACAATAAATTAATTAATAGATCATTAATATATTAATTAATTAATACATTAATACTTTATTACATAAATGTATTATCACATCAATGTATTAATATATTATTAGCATATTATTACATAATTAATGTATTTCTCCTTTAAATAAAAGTTCAGAACCTTGTATTAGTAACAACCATATGCTATACAATGACAAGTGTTAGCCACCTGTTCTGCCACAAGAGGGAAACTAGGACAAGGTGGCTGCAAGCTGTTCAAAAATTGACATGTTCTTGTGAGCTCTTGCCTTGCTGGAACTAAAATGATTACACCAAAACTTATAGTGTGTTTGCGAAATAAAAAATGTGCAAACTATGTTCTGTAATCTTCCACTAATTCTGCTAACGCTGGCTATATACAAAGCCACCATGACTAAAACTACACAAACATGATAAGAAAAAATTGCTAAAACATCTATCTTGTTGTCGTGGTATAATAGACCACCGACTCTATAACTGAATAGACAAAAAAATGAAACCTAGGGGCTTCAATCCATAACTGGGCCTAGTTGTCCATGTATAGTGTAGGCTGGGGTGAACTGCCGACTACAAGTCGGGCAATTGGCGTGCGCAGGAGCATCCGTGAGCGCATTGAACATGATATTCATCCGTTGGCTGAGGATGCTCTATGAATGCATCTGGTCATCCTTCTTTTTCCTGATCTCGAAGAGGAGTTGAAGGTGCTCCTCTACTTTTCTTTACTCTCACATGTCTAGTTTTGGATTAGTCAACAACCATAACTTGAAGTAATCATAACTTTTTACCTGTAATGTATAAATATATGAAACTGATATACACTGTTCTTCAGTGTGTTTTATGGAATTTCTCTAGGTGTCACTACTTGGAACCTCTCAGAAAAGTAGTTATAGCAAAAATGACATACCTTGTTGAATTCTAGCTTATTCTAGAGAGCGACCTTGTAGAGTGTTTCCCGCATGGAATATTTGTTGAATTGATATGAAACTACTACAAAGAATACTAAATACTGTAACCTAACCAACACATTTTGTTTCACTAAATTTGGATCTATTATGAAGAAGTTATGGCATTTTTACCTGAAACACCTGTTTTTGACTAGTTTCAGGACTAGCCACAAACCCTATTTTCCACGAAGTGTAACTCAAAAAATACAATGACCCACAAGATGAATTTTTTACCACAAACACTTGGATATGTTTTCTCAATGGCATAAAA
>JASDQU010687537.1:27346-39394 GCA_032191745.1 Picea mariana
TTGATATTTTGAGTATACTTATGTTTTAAGTTCTTAAATCTTAAAGTTAGCCTACTACTTATTTCATCATGTTATTAGATTTATCATTGAGAAGATGTAGAAGAAATGTGTAAATAAAAATCAATGAAATAATGCTAAAACAAAGTTGTTAATGTGTAAGTGTTTAAATAAATTGATAATTGCTTAGCATCCTGTGGATGGGTGCTACAGATCCCCTCGGAGAGGTAATCCTCCATAAAGGCTGTGTGCTATCCAACCCTTATCTGACCCATGGTACCTGTAGAATAACCCCTGCAAGTAACCTATGTGGCACCTAAGTCAAGCAACTAAGAAACCACTATATAATCGATGCACGTGCAAGTAGTCATAAGTTAGGTCCATCGTATAGGTAGGGTAGCAAAGCCCAAAACCTTGAAAGCACCGCCTCTCACAGAGGTAAGGGCACTAGCAAGATCCCCAGAAATATCTATGACGCTAAGAAGGTATCAGGGGGATATCCATTCAACTGACCTCACGTGACCTCGTGATTAACTCCGGTATAAGCGAAGCCTCCTGATATTACCAATTATACAATGGATTTATCCACTCCCTTAGTCAGACACATTTGTTGATTTAATATCCTTGGAGAAGTTTACTCACAAAATCCTATTCCAAGGCACTAAATCCTATGCTAGTTTGTGCACCCTAGAAAATAAAATTGTTACTAATCAATTTTAAATTATAGCATTAATTTTAATGGACGTACTTAATCAAAAGGTGCATTCATGAAACTAGTGATGTTATGACCTAACAAGTAAAGTAAATGAATATGAAAATAATGCAAAGTCCTAACCTCAATTTCCAATGAATGATATGCTTTCTAAAAATGAAATTTTCAATTCAATTATACAATTCTAAATAAAAATGCAATCTTTCTTTACATGCACTAAGACAAATGACAAAGAATCGAAAGATCAAAATGCTAATCAATGTAAAATGTCTAATATTTTTGTATTTTCAATATAAGAAAAATGAAAATGCATGGACTAAACAACAACTTGATATATAAAGACTCTACTGTGCATAGAAAGAGACAACTCAAGTAGGATACCAAGGATCAAAACATCCAGCGCAATGTACAAGGACAATCAAAATGAAAAGATGACGAGAAAGGCACAACCCAAAAATTCAACTAAAGATAGGTTTCTTGTCATCCCACAGACACTTAACAGTCACTACAGAGACGCAGGAAGACTCAACAATCATCAAAACTTGCCCAAAAACCACCAAACCCCCCAAAAAAGAAACAAAGTTTGATGTACACTACTATTCAATGGAACAACACATATGTACGCAGCTTGCAGAAGGACAACACACGTATATACGTGACTGTCAAGAAAAAACCTGTGTATATGTGTCAAAAACATAGCTAGGCTAAGGAAAAGGCTGAAAGACTAAAACCCAGAGTGAACATAGGCTGTCAAGCAATCATGCGACAAGAAACTCAATATGAATGAGAGAAATCTAAGAATAAAAACACTCCAAATCCCAAGAAATAAGATTCAAATCCCTAGTATGGTTGCCAATTCTGGTACGAGGAAAATCTCTCTATGGCTAGGAGTAAACCACAACAGATGGAAATGACTGTAGAAATCAACTCTATTCTCAAGTATGCTATATAAAAAAATATGCTAGAAAGACAATATAAAAGGCCTACCTCGTCCAGACGTTCGATGAAGTCCACCATTGAGCACTTGACCAAAGCAATATACCCATAACTAGTCCTCAACAACCATGCAAAGCAAGCAAATGGTGATAATATATGATGTTAGCACATTCAATAGCATAATCCATTAACATTCATAACAAATACTCCCATGGAATAATAATTCAAATATTTGCAAGATATCAATTGAACGAGAAAAGAGTATTTCTATTAAAATATGATCAACATAAGTGAATAAGTTATAGACTTTCATGTCGGCACAATTCAAAACCGAGAAACTAAGTTCTTTCCAGAGGGGACTCCACCACTTCAATCCTCCACCAAAGGTAAGATCATGTAAGAGAGACAATGAAGTTCTCAATTAATAAGGGAAGAGCCTAGGGGATGAACACTGTGTTCAGACTTAAAGGATAAAGGGATGCTGACTCAGTGTGAAGTGAATAATTCCTTGACAGTAATTTTTCTCTCAAAGTTGAATTCTTTCTCCTCTTTTCCATAGCTCGGAATTGGCCCATTTATAGCCTTCAAGTGGAACTGAAGGGCCGAGTCAGAATATTTCCAGTATATGGAAGGCCAAGGATCATTGATCTCTTTTCGTGACATGGAAACCCGACACTATTTTCCAATTTTGGGCACATTTCCCGATGTACATGGGCTATAGTGGTGCAACCTACATATACACATGCTGTATAGTAGGAAAGGTGCGTATATGTGGAAAAATTGTATTTTTAGCTTTGGGATTTTGAAAAAAGGGATGAAAAGTTTTCATAGGGAAATGGAAAAATTCCTTCTATGCAATATTGCATGGGGTGAAGAAAATCTTGTTATAACAGAACCTGGAAGAAAAATGAAGAAAGGTTGATGCAAACTTAAAACTTGTGTACTCAACCAATTTATGTACTTTGAAAGAAAAATAGGGTTTATGATACATGATGAATTTGTTTCCACATAAATTATGGGCCAAAGTCCCATGTTTTTAAACAGTTTCAATGAATATTCTATATAAATGATAAACAAGTTCATCGAAACTTCGTTGATGTAATACTATGATAACAATGATGAAATCTACGATCATGATGGTATAAAAATGAATAAGCTTCTCTTGGTTTCAAGAATAATTTATCCTCTACCGAACAAGGCCAACCACGTGAAGGTGGAAGCTCATATGCCCCCTCCCCTCCCCTTCACATCACTCTCAATTCCCCAATACCCAATCTATAAAATAGAAAATAATTGAAAGCAACCTAGTAAAATTCTTTCATAGAAACTACAAAAACAAAAATTAGTGAAGGTAAACGAAATTATCATATGTTTTTGAATGCTATTTTTAGTTTAACATGTACTTTAGTATATTGACGACTATTTTCAGGTTTCACATAATAATTAAACAACATGTAACATAGGATATAAAAACGTCCCATAAAACTTAAAAACATGTAATTAACCCATGACACAAGTAAATTATTTTAAGAGAATAATTCATAAAAATTAAAATATATAGTCACGTACATGATCCAACTCAACATATGTATAATCATCCTTATTCTGTATCTTCTTATTCATTGAACTCGACATTTGTATCATCATCCAATTCAGAAACGGTGTTGAAAGGCTTGACAATATCATCATCATCATCAATGTCATTTTCGAGCATATTTTCATCTGCATCATCATCAAGAACTACATTGTCCCCTATGCCTGGATCATGATATTCTTCATCTTCTTCATCTTTGGATCCTTCATGATCTTTTAGATTTGTTTGATCTTGCGAATCATATTCTTCTTCAAAATCATCTTCTTCCTGTACATGAATATACTTAACTAGCCTTCCTCTTGGATCATATCTACCAACAAATGACCAATCGCTGATCTAGATTTTATGAGTAGAATGAAATGACTATAGATTATTAACAGGTACTTCACAAAAAATAATAGAGATACAATAAAATTGGTTTTCTATTCAATAAGGAAATAAGTTGAAACTGTAAAATGCAATGGAAACAAGCTTGCTGGAATGGTGGTAGCTTATCTCTGAGAAGAGATGTGACAGCTGCGCTCATTCACAAGAAGATGATTACAATGAGGCTCTGAAGAAATTTTTACAATAAAAAGGAATGCCAAAAACCCTAGACATCCAAAAACCTAACCCTAGGAGATGAAGCGCCAAAAGTCATGTGGGTCCCATTTGGGTAAGTTAGTACATTAACTTCCCAAGGTCGTAACTTTTGCATACGATCTCTGTTTTAGGCGTATGATAGCCCATTGGAAAGGTATCATTGAAGAGATTCATTTTGGGGCCTCAATAATTCCATAAGTAATAATTGAGAAGCTTGATCCTGAAAAACCTTCATTTAAGCCCTCAACATGGCCCCGGAAGTGAAAACTGCTAAAAATAGTAAATTGCCAAAATTGCTAGAAAACTGTTTTGAGCCAGTTGGAAAAGGTAGGTGGCCACCGATATCCATCTGGATCAACCCCTCTCACCTGGAATATTTGAGTAAAATACATGTTCATATTGGCTTCCACAAAAACATAGAAATCATGTCCTCTTTCAAACATCGTTGTTTTAATCATTGGAAATCTGTTGGAATGATGAATACAAATTCTTTCCTCATCATGTTCATGCATTTGTAACCTATACCATTTGAAGCCAAACATAAATAATTTGAAGGAATTAAAGTCACACTCAAGTATATCATTCAAATACCGATAGTATGTATTTTTAGATTCTCAGGGATGTCTGTCACTCCTAGAGGAAACATTAGTGACCTGGAATACTACAGTTATCCCACTATCATAAGTTTTCCTAGTTTCGTCCAACTGTTTGATGTGAAATTTACGACCATTGCACCACATAGCCTTTTGGTGTTTCAACTGCAATATGCCACATATGTAAAATATGCATTGTCAATTAATAAATCAACATATTTATATAACTTGGAAAGTATTTGAAAAAGAAAATACACATGTCACTTTAATATAATATAAAATAACTAAATAAAATGGGTGAATTTGCTTGCCTTTCCATCTTTCAAACCATATGCTAAATCAATTTCCCTTTGTGTAACATTGACATCTCCATTACGACGAGATTCTCTAACCAATTCAGATAATCGTTGCCATGATAACCTACCACCATGATGTTGTTTACATATTTCAATCCATACATTCATCCAGTCAAGATTGTTTGCAATGTATAGATGCAATGCATCCCAATCTTGAGCAACTGGATTAAAAAATCACAACTCACCAATGTTAAATATTAGTTATAATGTCCATGGAAAATATTAATAATTTATGAAATAAAACATATTAATATATTAATGAATATGATCATATACACAAAAAATGAAAATTTATATGTATTAATATAAATCTCCACAATTGTTAATATATTACCTCTCATTTTTTTCATTCTATCTTTCTCCAACAGGTTCTCTCGATCTTCAAATTTTTTGATGGAGTTCACATCCCAAATGCGATCCACTACATGCATAGTTGGCACTGCTAATTTAGGAAGATACTGACTACTATACACCATGGATTGATATACCATATATCCCTCTACCATAGAATCCTCAGGACGCGCTCTTTGTCTAACCAAAGATTTCAATGATTTCAAGTGCCTCTCCACCATCCACATTGACCTTGTGTGTACAAGTCCACAAATTTCAATCTCCTCAACTTGGTGTATGAGGTAGTGTTCTTGTGCATTGAAAAATGTTGGAGGTATATGCTTTTGCATTTCATACATTAGACGAGGAATTTCTCTCTTCCAATAGTTTATATCATCTTCATGGATTTCTTTCAATGACAACCATCTACATGAGATCATGACACAAGAAAATAACATGTTTCAAAATAACATAATATAATATATTACATTACAAGTAAAATACATGTCATTAAGTACAACAACAATTTGAAATAACATTTTGCATATAAATCACAACTACTTACCTCATGTATTTTCCAAGATCATATATAACTTGTTTGACGTTGTTGTCAAAGTTGTTTGGGAGAGATAGAGGTAGAACATACTGTAACAAAAAAAAGGAATTGTTATTTGTTTCGACCAAAGTAGAAAAAAAACAAAAAAAATTAAAAGATGTATAAGGCCAATATACAAATATATATACCAAAATTATTACCTTAATGATGGTATGCCAATCATGTTCTTTTACCCCACCAAATTCACCTTTCTTCATTAAGATATTATTTATGTTTGAAGCAAAACCCGTGGGAAATTTAATTCTTTGAATGACCTCTTTTACATCATTTCTTTTTTTCTCTATTAATAACCATGGAAGGTTATTTTGGTCTCCATCTCTATTTGATCGGATCACACTTCACATTGCATGATTGACTTCCTGAATGTCAGTACAAATTTTGAATTTTTTTTCTTTATCCCTCCTACCATCTATGATTCACCATAATGTTTTTGTCACATTCTTCTCGATATGCATTGTATCAAACAAATGAGCTATTTTTAGCTCCTCATAGTAGGGAAACCTCCTGAATTGAGTGGGATAATATATCATTCCTCATGGAAGCCCATTATTAATACCTTCATGATGGTGACCTTCATGAAGCATAAACGAAATCACAACAATAATGATCAAATATGGTAAAATAAATTCAATGATTAAAATAAAAATTCAAAACATTAGTACATATATGATACATAAAGAAATTGCGTACACAATTTCTATTATATTCCAACCTCCATAGATGAGGTGTCATTCTTCATGGTTTTAAACCCGTCTCTTCTTTCCCATTGAAAAAATATTTTTTAGTAGTATGATACCTATGGTTCTTAGGGAGGAGGTGCCTATACTAATCAAACACCACCTTTCCTAAATTTTTTGAATGATGATACTTCATCTTAGGACCACAAAATGGACATGAAAATTTAACCTTCATTTGAAGACCTGCAACATATGGATTAATGTCAATTATATGATGAGATTATTTAAAAATTAAACATGCAACATGATATCTTTAAAAAATTATATAGTATTAAAGAGAAATATAATGGTACATACCACAAAAATGTGTTAGTCCCGGGGTATCGTGAATTTTCCATAAAATTATTCCACTAGATTTAAATTTCTTCTCCTTGATTGGTTTACATATGTCATACATAGTGATGCCAACCCATAACTTTAGTAGCTCGTCGATAAGAGGCTCAGTATATACATTCATATCTTTAACTTAGTACTTACCTAATTGTTTGAAATTACACATAATTACTATAACCATGATATGTATATATAAGTAAATAAATAAACAAAATATATTATGCAAAAAAAGAAACAAATGAAAATGTTACATTCAAAGAATTAATGTAAACAAATACCTGGAACAAGCATTGCCAACATTATGTGCTCCCTCTTTATTAAAATCCAAGGAGGAATGTTATTGTTGATAACAAAAATAGGACACACTAAGTAAATAGACCTAATCTCTTTGAATGGATTAACACCGTCAACTGCCAATGAAAGCCTAAAATTATGAGGTTCATCTTTGAAATCTTCCCATTTTTCCTCAATTTCCCTAAATGCATAACCATCGAATTTTTTTTGAAGAACACCATCTCCACTTCTGTTACTTGCATGGTAATCCATAAATTGTGCTATGCTTTCACACTTGAACAATGACTGCAAACGTGGAATTATGGGAATATGATGAAGAACCTTCCGAGGCACCCTTTTTGTTACTTGATTGGTTCAATATCTACTGACAAGATATTGTGGGCATTCTATTTTCGAAGCATGTTGTCCCTAATATATAATATGATCATTAGGACATGCATCTATAGTTTGATAATCCATTCCAATGTCTTTAACAATGACATGCAAATCTTGATATGTGCGAGCTAAAATATTTGACTATGGTAACAAAAATTCACCTAACGATCTACAACATAACAAATAACTAGTTAATGTAAAGAATATTAATTGTAAAAATTGCATTCTTATTTTACACATTAATTAACACTAAAAAACACAAGAAAAAGTCAACATTTATGTATATGAGAGAAAACATATTACATACCTTAGGATCCATGTCATACAATTGTTTGACAAAATATTCATAACTTTTAAGTTCACCAACAACAATGTAGAGGAGAGAATATTTTCTCTTGATCCTTCATAAAGTCGTTTATTTTCCTTTTCTAATAGAGGTTCATCATAAATACCATCACTGTCCCCATCCTCATTCAGCTGAGAAAACAAATCTTGGATCATTTGATTTGTCCCATCATCTTCTTCCATGGGATCATTAAATTGATTTGTCCCATCATCTTCTTCCATGAGATTCTCATTTGTTTGATCATGTTCCTCAGCTTGTACAACATCATTTCTACTAGTACTACTTGGTGCAATATTTTGAAGAAAGTTAGAGGGAAACTCTAACTTCATAATTACAAACAATCATGAAAAATTAGTGTGTATAACAAATATTCAATATATATATATATATATATATATATATAATTGACAATACAAAAACATATAATGAATACATAGCTAATTACCATGGGACGATATTCATTCGATCCCCCATCAATGTGCCCATATTTCCTAGAATTTTTTGTATCCGTTTCTATTAAAATTCTTACGGGACATGTAATGCAACATTTTTTGCAAGGGCAATAACATCTACTATCACCCTTTTCACCTACTTTACTTTTTTTCCCAACTCTAATATTTTGCGACATTCTTCTGCACAAATATGCCCTTTCTGAACCATCATTGTTATAGCAATATTGTCACAACATCTCTAATTTGAAAAATATTTATAGATATTTTTTTTGTCGCAAAAGAGACAAACGATGACCAAGTCAATGTTGACTTTGTCAAACACTATAATGGTCAATGTTGAATTTGTCAAATAGTGTAACGGTCATCATTGAATCATCTCTCTTGTGACAATAACCAAAGTTCATTGCAAGAGAGATGTGATTCTACTATCTCCACGTTCTTCTCTCTTGAGACATACAGCTAGTTTCGTCACAAGAGTGTCGAAAACGGGCTGGATTTATAAAAAAATTTAAAATTTCAACCCTTTATCTTCAATTTTGTGATGAAAGGGTACTTTCGTTGCAAGTAGTCATCAATAAATTTTCAATATATAGTAGAACTCCAAAATGCTCCATATTGCTCCAAAATTCGCCCATTCTTCTTGGTATAGCTTTGCTGCTCTTTTCCCTTGCTCTCCCCTTGTTGTTCATGCAAGACTGAAGGTGAAAAATGTCTATTCCTTGCATACAAATTTCTTCTAATTTCTTCTATGTGACAAACATTTCAAAATTTTACAATGTGGCGAAGATTGCCTATTGTTGCAACATGATGTATAAAACCCAAATGTTGCAATGTTACTAACATATCCCAACATTGCAATGAGACGAACATTTCCCAACGTCTCAATGTGATGAACATAACCCACTAATGGAATGTGACAAATGTATTGGAATGCCATAATGTGAGAAAAAAAAATCTTCGTCACAATGTCTTCACCATAACTTGTTAATATCATGCGACAAACCAAACTTATGTCGTAATGTGACGATCAACAACCTAATCACCATTGTAGTGTGATAGTGGCATATTAAACCATGGTTAAATAATCAACATGACCCACCATAATCATATCCACATGGTCTATAAAGGTCGGCCATGGGCATGGTCAACCATAGTCAACCTTGGTCAACCATAGTCATGATCAGCCATAATCAACCATGATAAACCATAATGGTATATTAATTAATGCATTCATACATATATACATTAATGTAATGTATGAATTAAAACATTAATACATTAATAATAATAAAATACTAACAATAAATTTAATACCACATAAACTATAAATTTAATATATTAATACTTTATTAATGTATTAATTAATATTTTAGTAATGTATTTATGAGTTAATGGATATAATATTGATCTATAATTCTTTAATTTTTTGTATTTATGTAATAATCTTATATGTAGTATTAATATATTTTTACTTTATTTATACATTACTAATACTTTATTACATTGATTTATTAATGTACTATTAATATTTTAATATCTTTGTAATGTACTATGCTTTATTAATGTATTAATTAATAATAATTTAGTAATTTAGTAATACTTTAATAATATATTATTGATGTATTGATTTATTTATATTTTATTAATATATTTATACTTTATTAATACATTAATATATTAATACTTTAATTTATATATTACATTAATGCTTTAATTATTTAATACTTTAACACATTAATAAATTAATGTATTAATACATTAATTAATTAATTAATTAATATATATAGTTAATATATTATTTAATTAATACTTAGTACATTATTACATTAATATATTATCATATATATAGAGATATTAATACATTAATATTTTATTACATCAATATATTAATACATTAATATTTTATTACATCAATATATTAATACATCAATATATTATATTACATTAATATTATATTACATTAATGTATTATTACTTTATTAACAAATGAATAATTTAATGTATCAATATTTTATTAATGTAAACATATGGTATTGTATTAATATTTTGATGTATTATTGTACTTTTGGATACTTTATTAATGAACGCTTTATTTATGTATTGATTAATGATATTTTATTAATTTATTCATATTAATTAATTAATTAATAGATATTTTAAACCACTAACGTGTTAAACTATATTAATGTATTTATAATGTTAACTTTATTAATATATTAATACTTTAAAATTTTATTTTTAATGTATTATTAATTAATTAATTAATTTATATATGAATATTGTATTAATGTATTAATATTTTAGCAATATATTAATTAATTAATACAATAAATTAATTAACAGATCATTAATATATAAATTAATTAATATCATTATGTATTGATTAATGATATTTTATTAATTTATTCATATTAATTAATTAATTAATAGATATTTTAAACCATTAATGTGTTAAACTATATTAATGTATTTATAATGTTAACTTTATTAATATATTAATACTTTAAAACTTTATTTTTAATGTATTATTAATTAATTAATTAATTTATATATGAATATTGTATTAATGTATTAATATTTTAGCAATATATTAATTAATTAATACAATAAATTAATTAACAGATCATTAATATATTAATTAATTAATACATTAATACTTTATTACATAAATGTATTATCACATCAATGTATTAATATATTATTGGCAAATTATTACATAATTAATGTATTTCTTTTTTAAATAAAAGTTCAGAACCTTGTATTAGTAACAACCATATGCTATACAATGAAAGGTGTTAGCCACCTGTTCTGCCACAAGAGGGAAACTAGAACAAGGTGGCTACAAGCTGTTCAAAAATTGACATGTTCTTGTGAGCTCTAGCCTTGCTGGAACTAAAATTCTTATGCCAAAAATTACAGTGTGTCTACGAAATAAAACATGTGCAAACTATGTTCTGCAATCTTCCACTAATTCTGCTAAGGCTGGCTATATACAGAGCCACCATGACTAAAACTACACAAACATGATAAGAAAAAATTGCTAAAACATCTATCTTGTTGTCATGGTATAATAGACCATCGAATCTACAACTGAATAGACAAAAAACTGAAACTCAGGGGCTTCAATCCATAGCTGGTCTTAGTTGTCCATGTATAGTGTAGGCTGGGGTGAACTGCTGACTACAAGTCGGGCAATTGGCATGCGCAGGAGCATCCATGAGCGCATTGAACATGATATTCATCTGTTGGATGAGGACCCTCTGTGAATGCATCTGGTCATCCTGCTTTTTCCTGATCTCGAAGAGGAGTTGAAGGTGCTCCTCTACTTTTCTTTACTCTCACATGCCTAGTTTTGGATTAGTCAACAACCATAACTTGAAGTAATCATAACTTTTTACCTGTAATGTATAAATATATGAAACTGATACAAACTGTTCTTCAATGTGTTTTATGAAATTTCTCCAGGTGTCACTACTTGGAACCTCTCAGCAAAGTAGTTATAGCAAAAAGGACATACCTTGCTGAATTCTGGCTTATTCTAGAGAGCGAACTTGTAGAGAGTTCCCCGCATGGAATATTTGTTGAATTGATATGAAAATACTAAAAAGAATACTAAATACTGTAACCTAACCAACACATTTGGTTTCACTGAATTTGGATATGTTATGAAGAAGTTATGACATTTTTACCCAAAACACCTGTTTTTGACTAGTTTCAGGACTAGCCACAAACCCTATTTTCCATGGAGTGTAACTCCAAAAATACAATGATCCACAAGATGAATTTTTTACCACA
>JASDQU010687537.1:39494-63149 GCA_032191745.1 Picea mariana
GTGGCATATCCAAAGTTTGGCTTTCCAAAACATACTGTGGTGTTCGAACTATTGTTACAAAAAATATAATTTTTCTTTTTGGGATACGTCGGAGTCCTGCCACATTGAATTGTTTTCTTAAATGTTTACAGTGCATTTTTGACAGACTTAAATGTTTACCTAATAGGTTTGATTGTGTTGAATGGTTATTTAACAAGCTTGTTACAAGACATTTTCTTCTATTTTTAATTTTTTTATGCTCCAACAGCGTTGCTGGTTCGGTGGTCCATGCTTACTTTTTGCATGCCACTGATTTCTTATTTGCATGTTGTCATTCTTCTTTCTTGCCTATTCGTGTTCTTGCAGTTTGGATGCTTGGGTTTCTGCAATCGCGACTGGAATGACATCATTCTTGGGGGGGGGGGTGGTTGTTTCTTGCTTCTTTCTTCGCTGTATGTTGTTTATTGTTGCTTGATTCGACTTTGCAGGGTATCGGTCGTGCGCCTGCAGTTGGGCCTTTTAGTGCTTCTTAGATGGGTTCTTGTTTGGTGCTTGTTCTTATTTGGCCAGGGTTTGCAAATGTTGGGATGCTGCATCTATGGTTGGATCTTTGGTCGCATTTTGTTTTTCACTGTAGTTTGCATAGAATACTATTAAGATAAAATAACAGACTAAAGAATTGCAGGCATTGTAAATTGCATCTGTTACACATTGAAGCAAAGTTTGTTGGCCTCAAAATATGTTTCATGGCTACTGATGTTTTTTACATGGATTCTGTGTTACTATGGTTTTGTAGTTATGACAATGGCTTTTTTTGTGTGGGAGATATAATTGTTCTCTTCCTTTTACTTTCCTATTGTAAACTACGTTTGACTCTAGTTTTACGCATTTATGTGGTCATTCCGAGCGACCGCCGTTCGGTTGCATAGTTGGCCACTTTTATGGATGCGACTTCGTGAATAGGTTCTATCGGACTATGACAGGTCGTGTTCGGTGTATACATTAGCTTTCCCAAATTAGTTTTCTTTAAAAGAATCCTGGGCAGAAGAGAATGCAACTTATGAAATTATAGGTTTCCCGGACCATGGAGCCTCATCCCATACTTAGCTAGTTTTTTCATCACGGCTTGACGGGGTAGGCGGCTAAAAAATTGACAATCGGAGAGTTCTGTGATATACAAATTGACAATTGGTCAACAATGAGAGTTTTGCGATCATTCCGATCGACCACAGTTGGGTTCCATACTTGGCCAGTATTATGGACGCGCCTTCGCGGATAGGTTGTATCGAACTATGGTGTATACATTAGCATTTCCGAATTAGTTTTCTTTAACAATAGGGCTCCTGGACAAAAAACATTGAAATTTATCAAATTATAGGTTTCCTGGACAACATAGATTAAACATAGGAAATATGTAATTTTATAGAGTAGATATATATAGCCTGCACGGAGTTGTCATCCCATACTTAATTAGTTTTTGCATTGCGTGTTGTCAGGGTAGGCGGCTGAAAATTGACAATCAGAGACTTCGGCGATATAGAAATTGACAATCAGACTTGCAGACTATTTGAATTTGAAGGCCGTCATGTCCAAAAAAGTTAACATTGTCAAAATAGTTTACTTTACGTGTGTTTTAGATGCCCTGGTGGAAAAAAAACACAAAAAAAATAGTGAGCATTTTTTGGATCGAGGGTTCTTGGGATGGCGGGCTCTAGGTTCGGTCCTTGCTGTTCCGTGTCCTACAAATAGCTCAGGCAGTTCCGCGATATACAAAATGAAAATCGGGCTTGCGCACTATTTGAATTTCAAGGGCTCTTGCAAAACAACTATCATTCTCGAATTACTTTTCTTTGTGTACGTTTTACATACGCTCGTGAAAAAAAATAAAACAATAGTAGTAATGTTTGTTACATAGGGCTCCATCCCCGCTACCTTTTGCACTTCCCAATACACATTAAATATGCTTTGAAAAGTTATAACCGAGTAGACAGGTTCGAAAAGATGGGCTTTAATAACTGGAAAGCTCGAGGACATCTCCAATTAAAAAGAATAGACAAGAAAATATTATGGGATCTGGTAATTTGTTTTTGCTTGCATTTTAAATTTGCGAAATTATTATTATTTTTTTTTCCTTGCACAGTTTTAGTTTTGTTCCAAGCTTCAGCATAGTTCACGAACGTGTCGGCGAAAGAGACCTTGATGTCATGTCCCTCTTTAATATTGTGCATTTAGAAATGACGGGATTTAATAACTGGAGGACATCTCCCATTAAAATGAATAGACAAACAAATATTATGGGATCTGGTAATTTCTTTTTGCCTGCATTTTGAATTTGTGAAATAATTTTTATTTTATTTTTTACTTGTGTAGTATTATCTTTCTTAAAAGATTTGGCAAAGTTCACGAATGTGTCACCCACATAGGCCTTGATGTCATGTCCCTCTTTAATATTGTGCATATCTTAGATGTCAGATTTCAGAATCTTCTTGGATATGGGAATTTTAATACGTGATGGTAGTCACTATTGAGCGTACATATTAAAAAAGATTGGCATTAATAAGTGAAAATATTGAGAGCATCTATCATTAAAACGAATCAACACAAAATCTACGACAGACCATCCATCCTTGCTTTTAAATACTTATTGCCATTTCTCTCTATGATCAAAGAGTTGTGCTTTAGGGTGCCTTCATTCTAATGTTCCTGGTCATGCACATGTAAGACAACTTAGAGATGCGATTGACGAGCAGATGAAAGAATAGAGCCTGGTTTTATGTGACGTGAGCTTTGAGTAAAAACAAAACTCTTTTATACAAAGAGAAACTAAGAGAGGAAAAAAAAAACAGAACAAGTATGTTCTGGTTGGTGTTCTCCTTGTGTTCGATGCTTTGGTTCGTTGAAAATGTTGGCTAGAGATTTGTTGGTTGAACTTCTTTGTTTTATTACTGGGAATTGTAATGGATTTTGAGGTCGGGTGCAAAATAGTTCTTCGTTTAAGTATATAGCTTCTTCCAACAACACAAATTTGGCAAGTGTATCGAGTTATATAGATTGCACAAGTATTTGTCTACCTCAGAGGTGGGTAGCCAAAACTGTATGGGTGGATAAAATGAAATATTGTCACTGCAAAAGTTTCTATTTCATAGTATGATGACCTGCATGTGGGTTTGGTAGCTGACTTGACATAAATCTATGTTCTTTGTGAAAGTTTGTTTGGTTTCCTCTGGATGTAGTTGCAGACTCTAGATATTTGGCATCACCTCTGAACATTCTAGACCTTTCTGTGGGCCGCCATAGCTCCATGGCTATGGAGAAATATATATTCTGATTCCATCTACAGCATTTGATACAGTTTCTAGACCTGTTCTGGTGCATTCTGTAGCATTTGATGCACTTGCCACACCTCTACTGCCTGAAGAAGTTATGTACCTCAACAGAGTTGATTTTTGCATCTGGGTTGGACGTTCCTTCCAATTTACTACAATAAAGCAAAGAAGTTCCACATACAAATCCTCAGGCAGGCTTCTCAACCAAACAAATGATCGAATATAGGGAGAATACCAGTCACTACGTACTTGAATTATTTTCCGCTTCTTTAGCTGTTGTGACATAGAACAATTCCTTCCACTTTGAAATCGGCCTGAATGGCATTTGTAAGTTGTATCAGATGTCAAGGGTCAGGAACATTGCAAGAAAATCACCTTAAACCCCAACTTTTCGATAGCAAAGGGAAATTAATACTTGACAAAGAATGGAATGTTGAATAAATAGGCATTGCAACCAGGCCATATCTGGAAGAGAGAAGATATTCAAAAATGTTAATGTTTAAGCCATTATTATAGATGTTTGCATTTCATTAGATAACAATAGCATAATCCAAGATCATTGAGAAATACACAATCACAAGAGACACAACATTTATCCTGGGAAACCCTCTAGGGGAAGAAAACCTAGCAAAAACTTCCTTAATATAAATAGCCAATACAATGCCAAGAGATCTCTATGCTAAAACAAAAAATCCTCTCCCAAGATATGCACCACTCTCTCTCTCCTTTGCCAGTAACAGATCATAACTTGTCTCTCAAACTGAGCAAGTGAGTTATATTCAAATGAGGCGCTAGCCTCCTTTATTTATACAAGTTTTGGAACATGTGAAGTGTCTCTTCACTGGCAGGGCTGACTTCTCAATCTGGGTGGGTAAACCCACCTTTATTATATTTTTGGGTCTCTTAATTAACTGTTGGGGCCACCTTCTTATTCTTCCTATTACAATTGTCTTTTGACCAATCTGCAAAAGGGGATTTGGTCCTATTACAATATCCGACATGAGCAATCCACAATGGGGATTGATCCTATGAATAAAATATCAATAATAATAAGAATACTCTTTGCAGTTACATTATTTCAACACTCCCCCTTAACAAAAAGGGTATTATTCAACAACATCATGCGAGAGAGAGAGAGGACAACATTATCAATAGCATCAGGTGGGAGGACAACATCATCAATATCATCTTGGATGGCGTATCTATAAATCATTGGAATTTTTCTTCATCGAGAGCATCGTCATTCTCGAAAGAATGCCATCATCATCTGCATCAATATGTATTAGTATAGAAATGATACCTCATCACAACACTAGGCAGGCCCATCACAATACTAGACTGGCTCTATGTCATAGCTATTAAGCTGGTAGCTCAGTGCAAGTCACATCTTGCTTTACATCTAACAACTAGGTCAGAAGCAAGGTATACATAATATTTCTTTACGTCTAACAACCGGGTCAGAAGAAAGGAACACATCATCTTGCTTTACGTCTAACAACTAGGTCAGAAGAAAGGAATCATCTTTCTTTACATCTAACAGCAAGGTCAGAAGCAAGGAACACACACATCATCTTTCTTTACATCTAACAGTGAGGTCAGAAGCAAGGAATCATCTTGATTTACGTCTAATAGCGAGGTCAGAAGCAAGGAAAACACACATCATCTTGCTTTACGTCTAACAACGAGGTCAAAAGTAAGGAATCATCTTGCTTTACATCTGACAGCGAGTTCAGAAGCAAGGAACACACACATCATCTTGCTTTATGTCTAACAGTAAGGTCAAAAGCAAGGAATCATCTTGCTTTACGTCTAACAACGAGGTCAGAAGCAAGGAACACACACATCATATTTCTTTACGTCTAACAGCGAAGTCAAAAGCAAGGAATCATCTTACTTTACGTCTAACAGTGAGGTCAAAAGTAAGGAACACACACATCATCTTGCTTTACATCTAACAGTGAGGTCAGAAGCAAGGAATCATCGTGCTTTACGTCTAACAGCGAGGTCAAAAGCAAGGAACACACACATCATCTTGCTTTACATCTAACAACAAGGTCAGAAGCAAGGAATCACATATACTCCCCCTTTTAGGGAGGGTCCTTTTGGACTATACCAAGTTTATCTTGAAAGTGTTCAAACTTTACATGAGATAGAGGTTTGGTCAACACATCAACAACCTGTTCATCCGTGCTAACATACAGGAGCTTCAAGGCTCCTCTCTACACCATGTCATGGATGTAATGATAACTTATGTTACATCATGGTCTTCAGGAGTTTCCTCATTAGGGGAAGTTACAACTTCTCTCACTGGTTTTGCAGCTCTGGGAACTCCCTCACGGATTCTACAATCCTAGGAATTACGGATTCCTCTTCATATACTTCTTCAAGATGGCATCTTCTTGATTTCTTAAGTACTGCTTCTTCATCAAAGGTCACGTCCTTGCTGATCTCAATGTGGTAGTGACTTGGTATGTAGATTCTGAAGGCCTTGGAGACCTCACATTATCCCACAATTATTCCATTCTTTCCTGAAGGGTCCAACTTATTTCTCTTTTCTTTAGGTATATGAATAAACATTGGACAACCAAATATTTTGAGATGGCTTACCTCTGGCTTCTTTTTGGTGAATATCTCTTTTGGTGTCTTGAGCCCAAGTGCACTATGGGATAATCGGTTCTGCACATAAACAACTGCCATTGCTACTTCTACCCATAAGCACATAAGAAAATCTTGATCATGGATCATAGTCTTCAAAGCTTCCAATATGGTTCTTGTTCTTCCGTTCAGCTACACCATTTTGTTGGGGACTATAGGAAGTAGTGAGTTCCCTCTTGATCCCAACATCTTTGCAGAAGTTCACAAGCTCTTTTGAGGTATATTCTCCTCCATTATCTGACCCGAGCATCTTAATTTTCCTTACAGAAAGGTTCTCTATTAAGGCTTTGAATTCCTTGAACTTGTTGAACACTTCAAATATATACAGGTCTTTACAAGAATGCTATTTAATGAATGATACATAGTATGCATACCCATTAATGGAGGATGATGGCATTGAGCCACATTTATCTGAATGAATGAGTTTAGGATTCCTTCTACCTTGTTGTGCCTCTTCAGAAACAGGTTCTTGATGTTCTTCCCTTGTGCACATCCATTGCACACACCTTCATGGTCACCTTTGAGTTCTGGTAAACCTGTGACCGCTATGTATATGTATGGTAGTGCCTTGTAGTTGATGTGAGCTAATCTTCTATGCCAAAGTTCACATAGATTCTTCAATGGCATGGGTCATGGCAACTTCTTAGTGACTCTTTAGCTTATGCAAGCCACCTTCTTCTTTTCCAATGATGATTGCTTCATTTATGGTCTCTTCTTTAGCACGTTGCCTTTTGCAACCTTCACTATAGCTTCCTCAGGGTTATTACATGTGACCTGGAGCAAGGTCAACAAAACAACAAGCAAGAATAATATCCTTCTGACAATATGAAGCAATAGCACGAACAATCATCCCAGTAGCTCCTTTAGAGCTATCACTTATAATTTATCTGAAGAAAAGATTAAAGGTAAGGAATACAATATGAAATGAGGTCAACACTCTCATAGTGTTGTGACCAAGCATTCTTTAATGGCAACCTGGAACTAACACACAAGGTTTCTCCTAGAGGAGGTGTTAGTTGTATTAGGAAAATCATTTACCTCTATATGATCACATGCTATCAAGTATAATACTTTACGATGATTGTTATCTCAACTATAGTTATCAACTTGTCATGTGTACCTTTTAATCTTGATTAATCAAACTTGGAGCCTTGTCCTCAAGAATGAGTGCTTGATTTTCTTCCAAGTCTCCTTCACTCAAGATGACGAGTGCTTTCTTCAACTTGTCTGCAGTACTGAGACAATACACTATCTTGACAAAAGTTTAGGTTAGAGGATAAGCTCTGTGATAAAATTTTAATCCTTCTAATAATTTGATCATAGCTTCAACATGAAACACTCTGATGTCATGACAAATAAATGCATATCGAAATAATCACACCTGGGTTGCATCATTCCTCTAAATGTGATGGATCTTGAGATCCTTCTGGATCTATGGCGAGAGATCCTTTCTCCTGCAAATACTCTTTAGGGTTTAACCATTAAACATATGTGAGTACATACCTCTGATAGCATTTGTAGGTAGTGGGTCCATCTGGTAGCAGTAGTAATCATTACCAACTCTTAAGAAAAATTCAAGGGTGATTGCAACTGGTTCTTGACTGCAACTGCAACTGGTACTGCAACTACAACTGGTTCTGAAACTACAACTGCAACTGCAACTTTAGGGTTTTATGAGGAAACCCTAATTTTTCAAACTTCAAATTTTAAAATTTTGATCCAGGGGATAGATGAGCTGAGCTGAGGCGAGTTAGATAGTGCAGTTAGATTTCTGAAAATCCAACTTTTACTCCTTCAATTCTGATCTGCGAATTTTTGGACTAGTGCTTCTGGTACTTCTGGTACTTCTGGTACTTTTGTGAAACTAGGGTTTCACTTTTTGGGAGATCTAGCCACTGAAAAGGTGCGCTGAAGGTTCCAAAATGATCCTTGGGGGAGGGTGCAACTTTCTAGGTGGTTTTGAAGCTAAAAAGCTTCATTTTTGAAAAACCCTAATTTGCAGGTATGACAATAGTGACATTTTTCTCTTGCAAAATATGCTTCCTTCAGGTTGGTTCTAAAACCATGTTAATGTTTAATCCATTATTATAGATGTTTGTATTTCATTAGATAACAATAGCATAATCCAAGATCACTGAGAAATACACAATCACAAGAGACACAACATTTATCCTGGGAAACCCTCTAGGGGAAGAAAACCCAACAAAAACTTCCTTAATATAAATAGCCAATACAATGCCAAGAGATCTCTATGCTAAAACAGAAATTCCTCTCCCAATATATGCGCCACTCTCTCTCTCCTTTGTCGATAACAGATCAAAACTTGTCTCTCAAAATGAGCAAGTGAGTTATATTCAAATGAGGCGCTAGCCTCCTTTATTTATACAAGTTCTGGCACATGTGAAGTGTCTCTTCACTGGCAGGGCCGACTTCTCAATCTGGGTGGGTAAACCCACCTTTATTATATTTCTGGGTCTCTTAATTAACTACTGGGGCCGACTTCTTATTCCGCCTATTACAATTGTCTTTTGACCAATCCACAAAAGGGGATTTGGTCCTATTACAATATCTGACATGATCAATCCACAATGGGGATTGATCCTATGAATAAAATATCAATAATAATAAGAATACTCTTTGCAGTTACATTATTTCAACAAAAAAAGTGGGATAGATGTACTTGGCAGCACTGATTAAATACAAAACTGTGAAGAAGCTTCATCAATGCACACATTTTAAATTGGTCGACGGCAGGCAAAATCACAATCGTTTTCAAAAATAGCCTTGACTGTTATTTGTAACCCACCTTATTTGAATATAGAATAATTTCGGTTTATTTTTTAACAGTATTTTCCAATTTTTGGTATTTGTTTTAATTGTATTTTCTACCTTCTTCCCCTGTGTAGTTAAACATGAAACATAAGGTTTTGTTTCTGCTGCCCAGTACTTCAATCTAAATAAAACCTGGCCTATTCTTTGTTTACATTTTACATGTAAGAATAATTTTTCATAGGCCATACTTATGTGGCGGCGGCCCTGTATTTAAAGAAAGAAATTGGAGGACCCGTGCTGCTCCCATTCTTCGGGTTTCGTGAATAGAATTAATAATGAGTAACGACAAGGCGACTGAATTGTTGATGCAATGCTTCTGTGAAGTTTGTTCGATATATTGCAGCTTCTTCTATTTGATAATATCTGTGCATATACACTAATATCAGTAGTATTGGAATAAATACAAAAAAACTTCCTCTTCGGCAAAGCTTAGGAAACTATGTTTGGGTTTGTGGTATTAAACAACTATGTCCATTGTTATGTCATATACATCTTCCAGCCTAAGAACTTCCGTAATCTATAATTTATGCTTTAATTACTTAAAAGTCACACCAAATTTTGATTGCATTTAATTTAATTTAGATATTGATGTTTATGGAGAGCCAACGTTTGCTTATCTCATTGCAATGAATACAAGATGAATAGATGATAAGGAGTTTATGTCATTGAGACCACAATGCAAATTCATGCTTCTTGTTGCACTATGTACATGTTGCAGTCAAACTTTTTGAGGTTCCAGCGAAATTTGCAAGATGAGAAGCATCTTGCAGATTTAGAGATCATTTGCATTTGAAACAACCAATCCATTAATATATATTACTATGAATACTATTCAGATAAATATGAAATCTTTGTTCATTGATAGATGCTAGTATGAAAAATATTGAAATAGATATCATAACTTTATCTTGGCCAATACTTGCCCAGTTATCTGGGCACCGGGCCCTGGGTTCGCGGTACCCAGCACCTATGTCCCCTGTTTTGTCATATACATGTTGCAACAAAACAACATTAGTGATTTATTCCTTTCCATACTTGGCCAATTTTATGCCCACCGCTGCAGGGCCGACGCTTGTGAACCCAACTGCTTATCGTTCCGCAATATACATCTTGCACTAAAAATATCCGTGATCTACTTTCATCACAGGTTCCTCGTACACATTGACTTCATTCAAAGTATTTGTTGCTACTTTCCATCCCTAACAACTTCACATCCTTCCTGATATACATCAACAATGCTCTTACTAGTGACAAGTGGACAAAGTGGTATGAAATATACCTCCATCATCTGCAATTCATACTTTAACATCTTCATCTATATCCTCGCACGACAGATCCAACTGAGCGCTGTTCCTTTCCATACTTAGCCATTTTTATGCCTGCCACCGCAGGGCCGACACTTGTGAACCCTGATGTTCTTCTGCGAGATACTTAGTTCTTTTTCCCTTCTCTTGTTCCTGTATATTATCTACAATTCCATTGCCAACACCTCCGTACTTTTTCCCTTATTTTCTTCCCATGTATTATGTGACTATAAAATATGGACATGATATTCTATAAAGCACGCACAAATTCCGCATTCCATACCTAGCGACATTTTCGATCGCGGGTTCTTGAGCGTGCAGGCGAGCTAAAAAAAGGGGCTCCATTGTTCCGTAGCCTACAAATAGCACCCATAATTATGCGATATACAAATTGACAAGCGAATTTGCAGACTGGCTGAGTCAACATTGCACTTCTATTATTCCATGTCCTCCAAACAACACTCCCAGTTCTGCGATATAGAAATTGACACACAGAATGCAAAAATGGAAGAGTGCAGATTGCCATTGTTTACGGATGCCAATCCCTATAAATTATCTAACAATATCTAAAAATTTATTTAGAATACTAAATTAGCACTTATTAGTGACAATTGGACACAGAGGTATGAAACAGTTGGAATTGCAGTCTCTGCAATATACAAATTGACTGCCGGAAATTGTTCGCTCTTCCGTCTTACAGATTATGCATTCAAATGTTTGGAGCAATACAATTAGAAGCTCCAGGCCTAGCCTCCTCTGCGGATACCTTCATATCCTATTTTGGATCCTCCTTTTGGTGGGTTCATGAAATATGTAGCTCCAGTGTTGGCAGGTTGGCATATCTTTATTTCCATATATACAATTAGACAACAAATCCGACCGTCCGCTGTTACTTTTGATACTTGGCCAATTTTATGTCCACAGTTGTCGTGTTGGGACCAATTTCAGTTCCATATATATCCTCGCATGGAGAATTGAACCGATAGCTGTTTCTTTTCATACCTACCGACATTTATGATCACAGGTTCTCGGGAAGGCAGGCTCAAAATTGGCCCTCCATTGTTGCGTGTGTTACAAATAGAACCCAAAATTCCATGATATACAAATTGAGAAGTGGAGTTGTGGATTGGCTGACTCGACATTTCACTTCTATTATTCCATGTCCTACAAATAGTCCTTCAAGTTTCGCGATATACAAATTAACACACAGAATGCAAGGCTGGCGGGGTGGAGATTGCCATTGATTACAGATACTAATCCCTATGAAGTATTTAATAGAATCTAAAATATTATTTTCAATACTAAATTACCTCTTAGTACTAACAACTGGACACATGTGCAGGTCCGACATCATCCGCTCTTCTATGTTACAAATTATGCATTCAATTTATTTACTTCGGTCCTCCGCAATATACAAATTGACTACCAGGCTCACATCTTGTATTCAAAATTTCCTTGATCTACAATTCCACCGATGACTCCTTTCTCTTTTTTCCCTTTTATTCTTCCCCTGTATTATGGCTCTCATTATCTCCATGTATATAATCACACCTTAGGAAATTTTATGTCCACGATTGTTGGGTTGGAAATCTACAATTCTATCGCACGCTCCTCGAACTTGCAAGCTTCACTGTACCACGGTTGACAAATGCGCTTCCTAATATACATTTGCTATGCTCTTATTAATGACTCTTACAAGTGACAACTGCACACAACAATATGAAATAGTTTGCATCCAGCCATTCGCAACATAGAAATTGAATACCGGGTTCCGACATCGTCCCCTCTTCCATGTTACAAATTGTGCATTCAAATGTTCCAAATAATACAATTTGACCATCCAGACCTCTCACCCTATTTTGGATCCTCCTGTTCACAGATTCACGAAATCTCAAATTCTTAGTCAGTGTTTCAGGTTAGCGCATTCGAAGTCTGCTGCTTCTTCTTCCCTGATATGCATATTGCACTCAACATTTCTGTGATTTACATTTCCACCGTAGACTCATTGGTCCTTTTTCCCTTTTCTTCTTCCCTTGTATTATCGTTTTGTGGTTATATACATAGTCACCTTTCTATAAACATGGGTTCCATCATTGGTGGGTTGAGATATATTTATCTCCATCTATATAATCACATGACTCCTCCGACCGACCGCTATTTCTCTCCATACTTAGCAAATTTTATCGCCACGGTTGGTGGGTTATGCGTATTGCAATAAAAAAGTTTCGAGACATAAAATTTGACCCTGGCACCCTCACCTTTAACAGTTGTACCTTGCAACCCTATTTTGTAGTGGTTTTTTTCCCCTGCCTGCGACCTCTGCACTTTTTTGCTATGCAATTAGAAACCTTTGATGCTAACAGGTCACCATGCAGGAACCGTCTACATTGTCATTAAAGGGAGAAAAACTCAAGGAGATATCCCATTATTACACATTAAACCAAGATGTGCGGAAACTTATTTTGTCCCTTCCGATTGTTCATCTCCAACACGCATTGTCATGTTGGGCCACTCAATAAATTTGCAATGCTTAATCGCTCATTGCAATATCCACCATGTTCGCATTTCTATATATGCAATTAGTAGTGTTTAATGTTAACAACGCATCATGCAACAGCCGTCCAGATTGTCATTAATCAACGAAAGTCTTGAGGACATCTCCCATTCACATGCTTTCGACCAAAATTTGCGCAAGGTTATATTAGCCCTTCCAACCTTTCATTTCATTCATCGTCTAAAAAAAATAAATGTCTTTGTAGACCTATGGCAGTGTGTCGAAAGCAGTTTTGTGGTGATATAGTAAATATGTTCGCAGAAGAGGACCAAAGGTTCCAGTGGTCTAGGGCATACTTTTACTATTCATCTCATTCCGCCCAGAACGAAGTGATTTGGACCTTCAAAATAGATCGTGCAGGTTGTGTCCCTGAGGTTTTTGACTGTAAGGAGGTGGTCTCTTGGTGCACCGAAAAATATATTCCAGGCCAAATAATTATTCCACTGCGTGACCATTCTCTTGTTTCTTTGTCACCTTAGCTCTTCCACGAGATGTTTAAATTGCCGAAACCAACATTAACGTTCAGAGGACAAGACTGCAAGTAGTTTCTGGAAAAACATCATAACGGGTTGGACATCTTAGCTAAATTCCTTGAAGACCCAACAAAATGATGCAGACCCCCTACCTCAACAGGGTTCTATGACCTTCCAGTCTCTGGATCACTCTCTTCCCTGAGCCAAATGGCTCTTCGAGCTCCTGCTAGAACCCTTTGAATGAATCCACTGGTCCCTTTGTCCTCTGGCATAGGTCTTGAGAAAATCTGCGCGTGCCTCCTTTTCACGTTTCGAGATTTCAGGACTCCTGTATGCGAGCTAACCCAGGATCCTTGTCCTTCGAATCACCGAACCCCAAAATAGATCCTAGCTCCCACTAGCTCCTACCTTCACTCCTGGCCAACAAATATGATTGGGAATTTTCTGAAAAGGAAATTTCAGATTTCGTGACTTCGCGAATCCTGGTGTAAGTTCCCTCGACTCTTCAACCTACGAAACTTGAAATGTCAATGAAGGTTGACTTATCCAATGTGACGAGTACATGCCACCTATTTCCCACTAATTTCAGCTTTTGGGACTTTCGAGCGAACAACCAACAATTGTTCCTCTTCCCCTATGATTCCCCGAATTCTGAAATCTTGCCTTTGTCGAGATCGACGGCTGTGAGCCTCCCTCAATCCAACACCTTACATTCATTCAGGATTTTCGCCAACCCTTGACCACTCCTTTGAATTCTGCCGCTCGTATCCTCTGACTGATACTTGGGACCCACCTTTCGGTGTTTCTCTCTTCATGATTTCGGGAGTTGCATTGACCATGCAACTCTACCTCTTGAGTCTCGGAACCCTGAAACCCAATTGGGGCCCAACGACTATTGTCCCTCAACCTTTTGGGATTTTTTCCTTTTAGTCTTCGGGATTTCGTGACTCATGAAAATACATAGCAGAGAGTTTCCTTACCTTTCGAAACTCCGATTCCTGAATTCCCGAAGCCTCACCTCCCACATGATCTATGACTGAGATCTTCCTCGATCCGATGGCTCTGTATCTTTCAGGATTTCACGAACCAGGAGATTGAAACTCTCGATTCCAAAGTCACAACCTCCTCTACTTCTCGAACCCTGAAATGCCAAAATGCCGAAATGGGCTCAACGACGATTAGCCCCTGACCAAATCTTGGTCCATGTGACTGCTTCCTCCATGACCACATCCCTACTTCAAAGACACATCATGTTTCGTGACTTTAGGGTTTTCAACGCTAAGTGCCTCGGCTCCTTGTCATCGGAATTGCTGAAATGCCGAACCCCAAAATGCCAAAATGATGAAATTCCACTCCTAAGGGGGATTAACGGCTGTTGTTTCTTCTCATCCAATGACCACTACTCCTCCTGAGATTTTGAGCACTAAAAGATGCTAAGTCTTAACTTCCTCACAAATCTGCGAGATCTAACAGCCTACGAGATTTATCACTTCTCCACGAAGAGTCTCCACCGTCCGTTTCTTCTCTTCTATGCACTTCCAGAGATTAAAATCTGTGCATCTTCGCTCGATCCAACATTTGTCGGATATCGACGCTAGATCTGATGGACCAAATATAATCTTCTGCACTCTCTCTTCCTGTTGTCTGGACATGAAACTTGACGGTCCATATCTCGTCTCTCCAGTTGATCTAATGACAGTTGTGCTCCCTCTTGAGCTTGAGAACTTCCTCCCTCCCCTTGGGAGATCTTCTATAGTTTCAAAGGCCTCGACCTTTGCTTCCTCTACAAGCTCAATTCCTTTGGGTCTTGTCTATGTTATAGAAATTCTTCCCCTCCTGAACTTAGTCAACTTAGAAACCTCTAAAGGTTTCTTGATCTTTTGCTCCTTTCTTCTGTTGCTTTATGTGAAAAGGCACTGTTCCTCCTAAGCTTCCGGACTTAGAATAAGTCCACCCTCACACACTCTTTGTGCTGCTGAGATTTCCTCAATCTCAGGTCCAAATTATTTCTTGAATAGAAATGCTTCACACCCTCTTGGATCTCCTTTGCTCAATGCACACCTTGTAGAGCCTACAAAGTGTTTAGTAGCTCTGGTTGTCTTTGAACTTGACAAAGATTTCTTCTCGTTCACCGACTCAATGCCCGCCTGGTAGAGATTCTACAAAATCTCTAGAGATTCTGTCTCTTCTCTCTATACCTTCCCCTACACATCTCATCCTCTAAGGTGTTTAGCAACCTTGAGGCTCCTCCTTGAGTCTGTGAATCTTTCTGGTGTACACTCCTTGCACGTTCTTTCCGACTTTGTAGAGCTCATATGCGCACTCCTTGCGCTGGCTATAGAACTTCCAATGTTCTGTTGTGCACTCCTTGCATGATCTAAAGAACCTAGATAGAAACCGACAAACTCACAAATAGATAGTAAAATCTATCTATAACCTGTATCTACAGCATACAAGTGACATTCAAATGCATAAACATACACAGACAATTCATGGGCAGGAAAAAATGCTCTTTGTATTAATCTCCAAATGTTTATACAAAATGTGTTTTTACAAAAATTGGACTGCTACAGAGTCTTAGTTCTCTCCCTCGAGATCTCTCTACCTGATAATTCTCCTATTCTCCTTCTCCCCTCTACTCCTAGAGAGACTCATTACAAAAGAGGGCTCTCTTGATCTTATCCTCATCCACCGCCTCTGTGCTATCGCTATCTCAGAGAGGCTCCTACTCCTATAGCTACATTACACAAAAGGAAGTCACAGACCTGACTGATCTGGACTTAGCTGTAGGTAACCATTAAAGGAAACCTCAACCACTACTTGTACAAATGCATGATCTGGTCTCTATCAGCCTTACAACATTAAATTCAAATTCAAATTTTGGAAAATCAGAGGGCTGCGCCTCTCCCTTTCATGAATTTGCGCTGGATGTGCTGGCTAGATGGCACTTATGTTGAGTTGGAGCGATGCTCCTGCATCATACTCCTCAGCTGAAAAAATCAAAAGCTCCTGCTCATGAGCTCCTCTTCTCCAGTGTTGAAATCCACCAGGATCCCAAACTTTCTCTTGGAGTTTTCCATCTGCTCCTCTACTTCGCTGTTGCTGCTCCTACTTCCTTGCTACTCTTGCAGGCTCCCTTCTTCTCAACTTCTCATTGCTAGTAGTCTCTGCTGCTGAAATCGACATCAGCCTTATGATTTCTTCAATTACATCGTCCAGCTGCTCCAGTGGCTGGCTATTTGTATGCAGTCTTCTCTGCCATACTTCTGTCTTCTCAATGGGAACATCTGATCGATCTCCCCTACTATCTTTATCTCTCTTTGTGGCACAAAGTGGCCACTCTGCTGTAGACTCTAGCTCTGTAGTCTCCTCACTAAACTGCTTCTCAGCTTCTTCCTGTGGCAGTTCTGCTACTGCCATTTCTCCTGCTGGCATACTTCCAGCTTCTTCCAGCTTCTCCCCAGGCTGGTATGTTCCACTACCTACTTCCAACTTAGCCTATTGGATGTGAAAACTTTTCACCATCACCCTCCTTACCAGGGCTTCCAATTCTTCACATAGGTCAACAAAATCCATGTTGTCTGCTTCTTCTTCTTCTTCTTCTGCAGCTTCCGGTACTGCAGTGATTTCCTGTCCAGCTTCCTGGCTGAAAATTTTGAGCCATTTTGATGAATGCTCATCTTTTGCTTCTTGGGAAAATGTCAGTGTCTACTCCATTTCTTAATCCATGACAGTTTCTGCTGGCTGTCCTCCTGTTGTTGCTGCATATGCAACACATGCTCTGGCCTCAACTGGGCTGCTTGGTAGGAACACCTCTATTCCTCCAATGATTAGAATTCTCTTTTGACTCTCTCCTGTCAGCACTCCTTGCTGAACTGAACTCTCCTCTAAGTTCATGAGACTTTCAGATAGTCTCATCTCTTTCCCCTTTCCCACCTGGCAATTTAGGAATTTTCTGCTGCCCACCTGGCAGTCTATGAGATCATCTGATCCCTTCTCATTGCCCACTTGGAAATCTGAAATTTCACCACTGCCCCCTTGGCAATACATGAGACCTTCCACTGATCTCTTTCCATTGCCCACCTGGCAACTTGAAAGTCCACTTCTGCCCACCTGGCAGTTTATGAGATCCTCTATTAATCTCATACCATTTCCCACCTGGCAATATGAATTTCCATGGCTGTCCTCCTAATAGTCTATGAGATCCTCCAATGATCTCATTTCATTGCCCACTTGGCAATTCAAAAATTCATCCCTGCCCTCCTGGCAGTTTATGAGATCTGAAACTGATCCCTCTTCCTCATCACTGAGGTTTTCTCCGAATTCTGGGTCACAAATGAAAACCAGCTCTGTGTCACTGAGGCTTTCAGCATACCTCAGCCACTTCCTCAACTCTTGTTGCTGTTTCCTAGCCAACAACTTTTGAACAGGCCATTTGGCTTTCCTGTTCAGAGGCCATTCGTACCTGTAGTGTACTTTTACCTCCTGCTTCATCTTCAATGTCAACTGTTCCATTCTCGCCCTTATCTCAATGAGTTCCTTGTCAATATTTGCTTTATTCATCTGCTGGTGGTCTCCTCTTCCACCATGCTCATGGCCTCCAGTAGCCATTTCCATATTTCACCTGCCCTCCTGGCAAGCGTATGGATCACTCTACATTTGAGAGAATCTCCATGTCCTCCTACAGCTCACCTGGCTGTCTATCATTTGCTACACATCTTGCAACAATATTCATAGAGCATCATTACTTTGTCTTCTCCTTCACCTGCTGTCTCCTTTGCCTGAAGTCTATAGATGAAAATATCAACTTTGATACCACATGATGGTGTGTATCAGAGTATTTTCTTTATCTACTCTGCCTCCCTCTGCCTGTAGTCTACAGATAGAAAGTGGCTCTGATACCACATGATGGTGTGTATCAGAGTATTTTCTTTATCTACTCTGCCTCCCTCTGCCTCCAGTGTACAGACAGAAAGTGGCTTTGATACCACATGATGTAGACCCCCTACCTCAGCAGGGTTCTGTGACCTCCCAGTCCCTGGATCGCTCTCTTCCTTGAGCCAAAATGGCTCTTTAGGCTCCTACTGGAACCCTTTGAACGAATCCACAGGTCCCTTTGTCCTCTGGCACAGGTCTTGAAAAAATCTATGCGTGCCTCCTTTTCACATTTCAGGGTTTCAAGACTCCTGTATGCGAGCTCTCCTGGGCTCGTACTTTGAATCGCTGAACTCCAAAATAGAGCCTAGTTCCCACTAGCTCCTACCTTCACTCCTAACCAACAAATATGATTAGGAATTTTCTGAAAAGGAAATTTCGGATTTCGCGACTTTGCGAATCCTGATGTAAGTTCCCTCGACTATTCAACCTCCGAAACCCGAAATGTCAACGAATGTTGACTTCTCCAATGTGACGAGTACATGCCACTTGTTTCTCACTAATTTCGACTTTTGGGACTTTCGAGCGAACAACCAATAGTTGTTCCTCTTCCCCTATGATTCCCCGAATTTTTAAATATTGCCTTTGTCGAGATCGACGACTGTGAGCCTCCCTCGATCCAATGGCTTACGTTCTTTCATGATTTTTTCCAACCCTTGACCACTCCTTTGACTTCCACCACTCATATCCTCTGACTGATACTTGGGACCCACCTTTCAGTGTTTCTCTCCTTGTGATTTTGGGAGTTGTGTTGACCATGCAACTCTACCTCTTGAGTCCTGGAACCCCGAAACCCAATTGGGGCCCAACGGCTATTGTTCCTCAACCTTTTGGGAATTTTTCCTTTCACTCTTCGGGATTTTGTGACTCGCAAAAATCCACAATAGAGAGTTTCCTTACCTTTCGAAACTTCGATTCCTGAATTCCCGAAGCCTCACCTCCCACATGATCTACGGCTGAGATCTTCCTTGATCTGACAACTTTGTATCTTTCAGGATTTCACAAAATGGGAGTTTGAAACTCTCGATTCCAAAGTCACAGCCTCCTCTACTTCCCGAACCCTGAAATGCCGAAATGCCAAAATGGGCTCAACGACGATTAGCCCCTGACCAAATATCGGTCCATGTGACTGCTTCCTCCCTGACCACAGCCCTACTTCAAAGACACATCGCGTTTCACAACTTCGGGGTTTTCAATGCTAAGTGCCCCAGCTCCTTGTCATCGGAATTGCTAAAATGCCAAACCTCGAAATGCCGAAATGCCGAAATTCCACTCCTAAGGGGGATTAACGGCTCCTGTTGCTTCTCATCCAATGACCACTACTCCTTCTGAGATTTTGAACACTAAAAGATGCTAAGTCTTAACTTCCTCACAGATCTACGAGATCTAATGGCCTACGAGATTTCACACTTCTCCACAAAGTGTCTCAACCATCCGTTTCTTCTCTTCTATGTGACTTCCAGAGATTAAACTCCGTGCGTCTTTGCTCGATCCAACGGTTTTCAGATATCGATGCTAGATCTGACAGCCCAAATCTAATCTTCTGTGCTCTCTCCTCCTGTTGTCTAGACATGAAACTTGACGATCTAGATCTCGTCTCTCCAGTTGATCTAACGACAACTGTGCTCCCTCCTAAGCTTGAGAACTTCCTCCCTCCCCTTGGGAGATCTTTTGAAGTTTCAAAGGCCTCAACCTTTTCTTCCTCTACGAGCTCAATTCCTTTGGGTCTCGTTTGCATTATAGAAACGCTTCCCCTCCTGAACTTAGTCAACTCAGAAACCTCGAAAGGTTTCTCGATCTTCTACTCCTTTCTTCTGTTGCTCTGTGCGCAAAGGCACTATTCCTCCTGAGCTTCAGGACTTAGAATAAGTCCACCCTCGCACACTCTTTATGCTGCTGATATTTCCTCAATCTTAGGTCCAAAGTATTTCTTGAAAAAAAATGCTTCACGCCCTCTTGGTGATCCTTTGCTCAATGCACACCTTGCAGAGCCTATAGAGTGTTCAGTAACTCTGGTTGTCTTCAAACTCAACAAAGAGTTCTTCTCGTTCACACTTGCACCGGCTCAATGCCCGCTTGGTAGAGCTTCTACAAAATCTCTAGAGATTCTATCTCTTCTCTTTGTGCCTTCCCCTGCACAGCTCGTCCTCCAAGGTGTTCAGCAACCTTGAGGCTCCTCCTTGAGTCTGTGAATCTTTCTGGTGTGCACTCCTTGCATGTTCTTTCCGACTCCGCAGAGCTCAGATGCACACTCCTTGCGCTAGCTACAGAACTTCCAATGTTCTGTTGTGCACTCCTTGCATGGCCTAAAGAACGCATATAGAAACTGGCAAACTCACAAATAGATAGTAAAATCTATCTATAACCTGTATCTATAGCATACAAGTGACATTCAAATGCATAAACATACACAGACAATTCATGGGCAGGAAAAACTGCTCTTTGTATTAATCTCCAAATGTCTATACAAAATGTGTTTTTACAAAAACTGGACTGCTATAGAGTATTAGTTCTCTCCCTCGAGATCTCTCTACCTGAGAATTCTCCTATTCTCCTTCTCCCCTCTACTCCTCGAGATACTCATTACAAAAGAGGGCTCTCTTAAGCTTATCCTCATCCACCGCCTCTATGCTATCGCTATGTCATAGCGACTTCTACTCCTACGACTACATTACACAAAAGGAAGTCGCAAACCTGATTGATCTGGACTTAGTTGCAAGTAACCATTAAAGGAAACTTCAACCACTACCTATACAAAGGCATGATCTGGTCTCTATCAACCTTACAACATTAAATTCAAATTCAAATTTTGGAAAACGAGAGGGCTCTGCCTCTCCCTTTCATGAATGCGCACTGGATGTGCTGGCTAGCTGGTGCTTATGCTGAGTTGGAGTGATGCTCCTACATCAAAACAGTTCCTAAATATATCACAAGGCTCCAGGTAAGTTCCTTTAGAAATCCATTCAAGAAAATTGCTTGGCTGTTTACAAGAATAATGGGACATGCATCCACAACAAGCATTTCCCATATAATTATTTATATTTTGTATTTCATAGTCAAGGAACAATACATTTTTGATTGGGGAAAGCTAATCTCCATTAAAATTTGTTCCCAGTTGTCACGATTCAAAGAATCGAATAAATTTTGTATGTCATCCTACTTGATTTTCGCAATTGTGTATTGCTGCCTGTTTTTGAAACTTTCTCTTTCCAATAAAATAAACTATGGATTCGACCCAGTAACATTCTAACACGATGCCCTGTGGAGACACAAGGCCTCCCATTTTTTTTATGATTTATTTAATGGCTTTGTCTCAGTTTTCAAATATTTACTATTAGGCAAGGATGCTCTGTGGATGTCTGGCCACGCAAGCAAGTTTTTAAACAAGAAGGGAACACTTGAGCAAAAGGAAAATCACAGTCTCCTCATGGTATTTGTCTCTAAGGAAAATCCTGCCTTCCTTCCATGCCACATCACGGACATGATGTTTGTTGCAGAAATAGCAAGGTAATACAACCATTGGTTGCATTTTTTCCATGACAAGAAAAAAAAACAGTTCATTCCTTTGCCCTAGAAAGCCGAAGACTTCGTCTGTAGAAACATCAACAAGATTGATGAGTTTTTCTACCATTTCAAGAAATTGAACCTAACGTACGCTAAAAGGATAAAAGGGTTCGACCCCAATGGTATTTTTGGAGAACATTTACTGGGTGTTGGCTTTAACACCTCTTTTATCCATAAACACCTGACCCAAGACAGGGACAGTGTTGACAACAATCTTGCTTCTACCCATTGCGACGTAGAGACATTTCAAAGCACAACTGAATTGTACAGACAACATGGTAAAGTATCCGGTGAGAAGAGTACCTAGCCCCCTGCCATCACTCCCAAGAGCACGACACCACAGAGCGTCGCTTCGACGGTCCATCCTAGTAAGAAAGCAACCCAGAAATCTTCGAACGAAGGAGGAGATAAGAACCCTCCTCGTATAAATAGTGTTAGTTCTCACAAAGTTCCACTGACGAAGAAGAGAAAAAACAATGTAGGCCACATGGAGGAACTCGAAATTGACAGTGGAAAACTGCAAATTGAAATTGAAGCTGAGCAGATGCAAAAAATTGGGTCGTCCGCGGTGGACATATTTGACACCAAATTTTTTGACATAGATGAATCCTTCGTAATCCAGAGCGCTATTTTTGAAAGCCAATCTAAAAGTATGGTCATTGAAAAGAGAGATGTAACAAACAGGAAAGGCAAATCTCGAATAGAGATTGACTTTAGCCAAATGACCCCATCCAAAATCTGCTTGTTTCACTAGGTAAGCTGTGATGTTCTTTGCGATTCCATTGGAGGAATGGAGACAGATTATGCCAATATGAAACATCACCTCAACGAATTTGAACAGGCTTTCATTGCAACACCAGAATTTTCCAGTCCTTTGGCAAAAATCGTGCCTTCTACCACTACAATGAAGATGAAAATATCCTCTACCCTCCTTGCATGCTCCAGAGCCCTTGTAGAGAACAAAATCAACAAAATAATTGATCCATATGGATATCGGTGGCCACCCACCTTTTCCAATTGGCTCAAAACAGTTTTCTGACAATTTTAGCAATTTACTATTTTTAGCAGTTTTAACTTTCAGGGCCATTTTGACGGCCTAAATGAAGGATTTTCAGGATTGAGCTCCTCAATGATATCCAAAGGCATGACTGAGCCCCGAAAATGAATCTCCTTGAATATACCTTTCCAACGGGCTATCACATGCCTAAAATGGAGATCGTATGCAAAAGTTACGAGCCCGGGAAGTTGATGTACTAACTTACCCAAACGGGGCCCACATGACTTTTGGCGCTTCATATCCTAGGGTTAGGTTTTTGGATGTCTAGGGTTTTTTTCATTCTTTATTATTGTAAAAAGGTCTTTAGAGCCTCATTGTAACCTTCTTCTTGCGAATGCGCGCTGCCGTCACATCTCTTCTTAGAGATAAGCCGCCACCATTCCAACAAGCTTGTTTCCGCTGCATTTTACAGTTTCAGCTTATTTCGTTATTGAATAGAAAACCTGTTTTACTGTATCTTTGTTATTTTGTGTTAAACACCTGTTAATAATCTGTATTCATTTTGTTCTACTCATATAATCTGGATCAGTGGTATCAGAGCGGTCTGCTCCTTGTCGTCTTAATGCATGTCCCCAATGAGGTCGGAGTACAAAGAGTTGGGTCTCGAGCTTGTTTCTCTTGAGGAAAGAAGCTCTTGCATGCCCAAGCGACCTCCCATGGCAGGAGAAAAGAAAGATGATGGGACAGGAGATCCTTTCAAATTGTTGATTGAGGAAGCCCTCATGCAACAGAGGAACAAGATGATGGATAGTTTCGTGTAAATCCTTCGACGAATACCAATAGGCAACGCATCTTCTTCGAACGGAGGCACCACCCCCTTCAAGGTACAAATAAACTTCGACATTTCTATATTTGAAGGTCAGATAGATGCATATGTTGTAGGCAAGTGGTTGAATCTACTAGAATGGTATTTTTGTATCCATAACTTTTCGAATAAAGAAAAGATTACTTTTGCACTCCTCAAAGCCGTTCCCCA
>JASDQU010687539.1:9193-19599 GCA_032191745.1 Picea mariana
TTCTAATCATATTATTGATCGGTATGTGATTCAGGTGGAACCCGAGGTAGAATTCCTACCAAAACCTCAATGCATAATAGATAGGAAGAAAACCCCACTCAGGAATAGAACCATTCCACAGGTCAAGGTGTAGTGGAAACACTTTGGCCCAGATGAGGCTACAAGGGAAATGGAGGTTGCCATAAAACAAGCATATCCATTTTTGTTTACTCCTATACATACATAGCACATCAACAGATAGAACATCGAGGACGATCTTCCTTTAAGGGGGAGGGGATTGTAATAGCCATGTTTCCCCCTATTTTTAAATATAACTATAATTGGACAGGAGACTATGGTGGATTAAATATGTGTGAATGTTTGATTTGATGAACCTTTGTATAAAAGGGTCAATGTATGAATTTTTTGTTATTAATAGAAATTGGATATGTGGTGCACAACTACTGAAAGGGGGGGATTTTTCCAACATAGACCATGGATGCTATGAGAGAGGTGGTGAGGGCGAACCAAGAATGGTTGAGATGCCCTCACCAAACTAGTACCTACAGGGTGTAATTGCTCAACAGCTCTCTGACCCAGAAATGAATTACCAGTCAGGCTGGTAGTTGGAAGTCCATCCTCAAGAGTTAATGAGGAGATGGGGTAGGGTACCCTTCTATAAGGCTTCCAGGCCTGACCATGAATTGGGATTCGGACCCACGCAACCTTGTTGAGGAAGGCAAGAAAGGAGGTAATTCAAGGGACAAGGACATATCTGCAAGGAAAAAGCAGAGTAGAGAAAAGCACTCTCCAGAGAAGAGAAGTGAGCATGCTTCGACCCTGGAGTTGAGAGGAAAGATGAGAAGCAAACTTGTTTTGGATGTAAGAAGCCTTGAGCAGGATATCACCATAAGCTGATAAATGAGGTTGAAGAGTGACTGAGGAAGTGCTCATGCAGACCTCTTTACTTGGTGTAGAGGAATCTAGTTGCCAACATCCTGTGGGAGGAGGAGAGTAACCTTCATCCCAAACTATCATGGAGCTAGGAGAAAGAATCTCTCTTAGAGAATCATGTTCTATCTCAGGGGTAGCCAGTGGTAAATCCATTAGGAGTGGTTGTGCCTATGGTTGGGAGGAAATGGGCAGCTCTTTCAGCAGTCGCTTCACATCTCCATTTCTGATAAATATTTTCATACTCTGTGTATCTATATTGGATGTGATGATGGAATGTTTGTGTTTATGGTTAAGTCTTTCAATATTTAAATAGTTATTAGAAATTCTCTTTTTCTTTTGTAAACTGCTATATCTATATGGTCTTTGATTTATCTTAGTGTAGCTGCTAGAGAGTCATGGGATGTGAATCTGCAGGAGAGTCGAGGTAGGAGTAACTAAAACGTCTAAGTCATGTTGATCCTTTGAGTTTTCTTTAGCAGTATTGTCAATTTCAACCCTGTGGGATGTTAACGATTGAAAACGTCAACGTATTTTCGCCCGCAAAGTGTTGCTAATGCCTATTAATTATAATACTAGTAGGTGGGACCCCCTTGAACTATTGAAGTCAGATCTGCTCATTTTTTTGATGTGATACTCAGTTACACGATTGATGAGATATTGTTGATGTTGGTATGAGTTGATATTTTGAGATGTTGTTCCTACATGTTACTATAGCCTGCTATTTATTCATGGCATTTTTTCTTCTTGCACCTGCACAACAAACATGTTAGTGAAATTATATGAAAGGCAGTTTTGAGAAAGGAAAAACACTATAACAAGTGCAAAAGAGGCCTAATTCGGCAATACCACATGCAAATAAATTGAAGGAAATGAGAGATGATTTCAAGGGAAGATTTTCAAGCTATCCTAAGCTTTAATGATACTACATGCACGAAAATACTTGTTGATATTAATTAACCCTAGATAACAAGAAGATCGTCATGAAATGTTGATCGAATTACATGTTTTATATGCATATGGTGTGAAATGTTGGTGGAACTTTTGATTGGGTAATAATGGTAATGGTTATACATTGGTTAATGGAATTGGTATCTAATATACATACGATATGAACGTCGGTGGTTCATGGAAGTTAATGGATTTGCGATTTTATTTGAGTTATATAGTCTATATGCATGGTGATTACGCTATGGTACAGGTTGATGTTAATCACGCTATTGGTGATGATTCTATACATGATCTCTTAGATTGTATAGTTGACATGCAATATGGTTAAGTTAGAAATGGGACATACGATGTGGATGGAGCAAATAGCAAGAAATTGATGTGGATTCCAACGGATTTTAAATTAATGGTTTTAATGAAGTGCTTGTTGGCATGTACTAATGAGTTAATGTAATGTGGGTGAGGTGACGTACATTTACTGCACGTCACCTTTACCCTTCTCATTGGTCACCACCCTAGTCGGTCTATTGTTTGATCTTGTTGTTGTGTTATGCTCCGAAATTTTAGCAGGGTGAAACCGCTCGGACACCTCTCGTCTTAAGGATTTCGATTAACAGGTATGTCCTTTTTTTTGGCCATTCTTGAATTTACTCTGGTTGTGAAATAATTATTGGCTTAGGTGTATGGATTTGTGTCTTTTCCTAAGTGTTGCAATTGTGTGTAATTTTGGTTCTTAAATGAAAAATGGATGGTTCTTCCTGTAATATTTTTGAGTTTGTAGAAGTTATCGGTCTTCCTCGGTGATAACTCCTTGGTGTTGCTATTGGTTCAGTCGGGGGGTTTCTGTTTAAGTCTTGGGTGTAAATTTCTTCATGCACTGTCACCGTATCCAGTCTCTGGCCTTCCTCAGTTTTAATGGTCGAAAGTATTTATGTGTCACGATGTTATGTTTCACCTCGTCATTTGATTTCCACCACTAAGGGTCATGAATTGAGTGTTTTGTTCTTAACTTGGCCATGTCTCCTCCTCAGTACTGTGGTAATTGGACGAGGAACATGAGGGTTATACCCTACGTGCATTGATTAAACTGCCCAGCCGAATAATAGCCTCGCCCTTCTTTTGTCCCCCCTGCCATGGATTATCACATGTCAACAAATGACTCATATCTCTCTCTGGATGTATACCTCTGGCTTTGGAGTTTCATTGTTGTGAGAGGTTGGCTATGTTCCTCCTGTGATGGCTACCGAGCAAAACCCTTAGCCCTCTAGTCTGGAGTTTCGTAGGAAGACTCTCTATTTCATATTTTTACGATTTCATATTTTTACGATTTCATGAGTTTGATACGTTCTGAACCAAATCTATTTCATATTTTTAAGATTTTTCATGCATGGTTTTTTAAAAGACTATTTGCTAATTGATCACGCATGCAGGATGAGTTTTTTTAGTCGTGGAAGCCATGGTCGAGGTAACATAGGTAGAGGTAACTGGAACCAAGGCCCAAGTTCTCCATACATTTTGATGTTGATTCAAAAGATCTTGGCCAATTGTTTCATGCAAGATTCTTTAATTGGATTGGGCAGGGAATAGTCCAACCTAAGCCGAAAAGGCCTCCCTTCCAAGCCCAGCAAGCCCCCGGTATCCATGTACCTCCTCATGTATCCTTATAGCCTGAGGTCCCTAAAAATGATGGATGGCATGATATTGTCGGAAACCATCCCCGTGAACATTAGGACACCTGGATCTACAACAAATGTTTGTGGTTCTAATGAAGAAGAGATGAGATCTATCGACTTGCTTGGTGGATTTCAAAAAAAATTTGCTTGTTTTAAAATTGATCTTCATGGTTTTGATCCAGGTCTTATTCAGCATACTATGAAACTAGCTAAGAAAAAATAGAGACATGTTAACTTTGCACTAAAAGAAACCTTTAGAAGGGAGTTGGGAGATTTTTTAAGGACTGAAATGTTTTGTTTAGTCCACCCTGAATGGGTTTCAAATTGGGAACCTGCTTCGAGGACCTATGATAATTTTAGAACCTACATTAGTCTTCAAAATTTCAGACAAGCAATCATGATAAACCCTTTCCCTCCTTTGAGTATGAAAATGTTTCTGCAACAGGCTGCAGAGTCACAGTTGGAGCCCTTACTTGATTGTTTGTTTGGTTACAGTAAAATCAAAGTAGGAAGGGTAAATTTTCATAAAACCACTCTTACTACAAATTGTGATACTATGTCTTACAACTGCCTGCATTTTGGCTTATTGTATGCAAGTACAACCATTAAAAGGCCAATACACACGGTTTTAATGAATTGGTCAGTCTCCATGCTTATATTGATGATTTAATCATATGTGTCACGGGGATGATAATTACACTAGAGTTTCAGGGGTTGGGTCATTTCCAGATTACTTTGGTCTTAGACACTAACTCAAAAAAATTTAAGGAATTACAGAGACAATGGTTTTTCTACAGCACTAGCAGCGCTCGCTTGAAATATTGCGAGGAACCAACATGAAAAGTTCTAATGTTGTCTATATTTTGTTGTATATTAGTAGCCTAGCTATCCTTTCAATTTTGGTGCTTCTTTTCGTTGCTTCACAGTACTTTGATTTCTGCTTTCCGACTTAAGTTTTTTTTATTCCCCGTCGCGCTTCGTTTCTGTCTTTTATTGTTGTTGTTTTAATTTATGCTTTTATTTTTGTTGCAATTTCTGTCTTTATCATCTTTTAGTGTTCAGTCAATATAGGATGTTGGATCAATCCTTCCATAGTGACACTCCTACAAAGCATTGTTATTCGATAACAATCAAGCTTACACATTTGTTATGATGACTCCTCTAAAGGGCCCTTGAAATTGTTAAATATTTCCACTGTTGTCTTACAAGGAATTGGTTATTTCCCGCTTCTTCTTGCCATTTCTTCATCCATTGAGATATTAAGAGAAAGTTTATAATTTTCCCTCCTTGAAGGTTAAGAACATATTCCAGTCAAATGATTATGCATACAGTGGTAAAACCCCTCATACTTAACACTTTTCATGAATTATTCCCAAATTCCCGGTCATCGTTCCATCAAATCCGCTCACTTCCTCCTGTTGCATAATCATTCAAGTTATGTCTTCTTGATATTATTGTTCTTGGTTTGTGAAACCATGAGTTTTGAGTTCTAAATCCGTTAAAAACAAATTTTCCTGTGGAGTCGCCAGTTTGTTGACGATTGAAAACATCAACGTATTTTCGCCCGCAAAGTGTTGCTAATGCCTATTAATTCTAATACTAAATAATACTAGTAGGTGGGAACCCATTGAACTATTGAAGTCAGATCTGCTCATTTTTTTTATGTGCTACACAGTTACACGATTGATGATATATTGTTGTTGTTGGTATGAGTCGATCTTTTGAGATGTTGTTCCTTCATGTTACTACAGCCTGCTATTTATTCATGGCATTTGTTCTTCTTTCACCTGCACAACAAACATGTTAGTGAAATTATATGAAAGGCAGTTTTGAGAAAGGCAAAACACTATAACAAGTGCAAAAGAGGCCTAATTCGGCAATACCACATGCAAATAATTTGAAGGAGATGAGAGATGATTGCAAGGGAAGATTTTGAAGCTATCCTAAGCTCTAACAATACTACATGCACAAAAATACTTGTTGATATTAATTAACCCTAGCTAACAAGAAGATGGTCATAAAATGCTAATCGAATTACATGTTTTATATGCATATGGTGTGAAATGTTGGTGGAACTTTTGATCGGGTAATAATGGTAATGGTTATACATTGGTTAATGGAATTGGTATCCAATATACATATGGTATGAACGTCGGTGGCTCATGGAAGTTAATGGATTTGTGATTTTATTTGAGTTATATAATCTATATGCATGGTGATTACACTATGGTACAGGTTGATGTTAATCGCACTATTGGTGATGATTCTATACATGATCTCTTAGATTGAATAGTTGACATGCAATATGGTTAAGTTAGAAATGGGACATACAATGTGCATGGCGCAATTAGCAAGAAATTGATGTGGATTCCAACGTGGATTTTGATTTAATGGTTTTAATGAAGGGCTTGTTGGCATGTACTGATAAGTTAATGTAATGTGGGTGGAGGCGACGTGCATTTACTGTACCTCACCTTTACCCTTCCCGTTGGCCGCCACCCTAGTCGAGCTATTGTTTGATCTTGTTGATGTGTTATGCTTTGGAATTTTAGCAGGGTGAAACCACTCAGCCACCTCTCGTCTTAAGCATTTCGATTAACAGGTATGTCCTTTTTTTTGGCCATTCTTGACTTCACTCTGGTTATAAAATGATTATTGGCTCATGTGTATGGATTTGTGTCTTTTTCTAAGTGTTTCAACTGTGTGTTATTTTGGTTCTTGAATGAAAAATGGATGGTTCTTCCTGTAATATTTTTTAGTTTGTAGAAGTTATATGTCTTCCTCATGATAACTCCCTGTTGCTACTACTGATTCATTCGGGGTGTTTCTGTTTAAGTCCTGGGTGGAAATTTCTTCATGCATTGTCACCATATCCAGTCTCTAGCCTTCCTGGGTTTTAATGGTCGAAAGTATTTCTATGTCACGATGTTATGTTTCACCTCGACATTTGATTTCCACCACTAAGGGTCACGAATTGAGTGTTATGTTATTAACTCGGCCCTGTCTCCTCCTTAGTATTGTTGTAATTGGACAAATAACATGAGGGTTATACCTTGTGTGCATTGATTAAACTTCCCAGTCGAATAAGAGAATCGCCCTTCTTTTTCCCCCCTGCCATGGATTGTCACCTGTCCACAAATGACTCATACCTCTCTCTGTATGTATACCTCTGGCTTTGAAGTTTCACTGTTGCAAGAGGTTGGATTTGTTCCTCCTGTGATGGCTACCGAGAAAAACCCTTAACCCTCTAGTCTGGAGTTTTGTAGGAAGAATCTCGGGTCTGTCAAGTTGCTACAGATTATTGCGGTTAATTACTTTGAATCCAGAATCACCATTGGTTGTATGGCACTCATGTTGGTATGGCATTTAGTTATTTCTTCTATGATGATAGCGATAAACCTTACAATGACATTTACACTTCTAAAGTTCGCAGTCACCCTCCTCATGTCAAATAACTTAGTATTATTAGTGAATAATTTTTATGCCCTGTTTCGATTCGATGCGAGAGTACGCGTTGTTTCTACAGCTTGTTTGATTGATTATTTTGTTTTTACAATAGTGGAAAATTGTGGTTTGATATACAGTCACCGGTATTTGCATTTATGATGATTTGGATGATGGTTGTCATTGGTTTTGAATTCTTGGTGTTGTTTTTTCACAAATGCCGCGTTCTATGTATGGTGTTTTGCAAAGTAAATAATGGGCATAGTAACTATGGTTTTCTTCGGGGCCGAATGACTACTGAATTGGATAACTATGGAAAGTGTATCCCCTGCATCTTTATGCTTGTTGATTGTATAGACCTGAGTGCACATATCATAGTCAATCACGGGTGACTAAATCCAAGCAATCTTATAGCTTAGCATGATATGTTGAGTTATTTATTGTGGTTGTGTGTTTGTTGTGTCAAGAAGAAATGTTGCACCGTGGAGTTGTGTTAGCTACGCACTGTGTATAATATGGATAGTTGATTTTCACACTCAGGGGCACCCACAAAAGTTTTAAACATATTTATTATTGCAATCGATCACTTGTCGAAACCAACATGTTTTTTATGACAGACATATTGGATAGGTGGCCCATATTTTAATTCACGTTGAATTGGTTTTCTTTTACATTGGCAGAACTTCATTGCCCTGGCAATTTACTCCTGCATAGCTGGTATCTAAATGGTGGTTGTTGGTTGTATCATTAATTGTATTTTGGGCATGACAATCTGATCTTGGTTATTTTAATTATTGCATATATATGTGAACGAATATAATTGCATTTTGATGGGTTCTATTGCAGTTGTTACACGTCAAAATTACTCAGCTGGATAAGTGTCGCATGTTCCTCTCAATTGTCGTAAGTGTCACATCTTCCTTACAACTTTCGCAAGTGTCGCAAGTTGGTCACAAGTGTCGCAAATGATGTTCAAACATACTGCCATGTCGACGACACTAAGGAGACACTTATAGCATCTCATATGCTTGATTTGAAGAAGGAGAACTGATTTACTGAAGTCAAATAACTCTTAACACCTGAAGAGAGCTCTAAAACAAAGGTTCTGAGGGGGAGCGCTCCCCTATATCATCTCTAGGAGCGTTGGCGCTCCCCTACAAGGCTTCAGGGAGCGTTATAAAGCTCCCCTGCCCCCTCTGAAGGAGCGTTGCTCATCTTGAAAGCATTGGCGCTCCCCTAAAGCTTACCAAGGAGAGCTACAGTGCTCTGATGCCCCTTCTAAGGGAGCGCTGCCTAATCTGAGGCAATAGTTGGCCCGTTGAGGAGAATAAGGGGAGGATATTTCGAGATTAGGAGGCAGTTGTGTTCGAATTTTTGGTTTCATCAAGAGATCCCTGATCTAAGGAGGAAGTTCCCAACTTGTTCTAAAGATAACTCAAGAGGTTAAGCTCCTCTTAACCTATATAAACAGGCTCTATGATGGTGGAAAGGGGGAAGAACTGTTGATATGAAACTTATGATCTTGGAGGAAACACACAGTCAACCAAAGGAGAGTGATCAGTGAAGCTGTTGTTATCCAGGTTGTGGATCTTTCAGGCAAGGGTTAGACGAAGGGGACTTGACGAAGCTGTCGCATTCGCATCTACGATTGTATGTACTGTTGTCGTTATTTTCATTAATATGACACGCTTGGCCTGTTTCTTTCTAGTTTGTGTCTAATGTCACATGAACTTATCATTAGTTGATAGATTTGTTTTCAAGCTAATATCAATAGAGTAGGAAGTGGTTGTATCTTGTTTGTCTGCAGAACCCAACGAGGAGCAAAGGATTGGAGCGCAACTCGGAGTGTGCAGGGACAAACGTCGATAAAAAGGTACTTCTATCATCCTTCCTTCTCATGTGTTAGTTTAGATAGATTTGAAAGGAAGTCAGTGTCCACGTTAAGCATTTTCTGTCTAGAGTTAGGGTCAAGCTCTTAGAGGCAATCTACCTGTCCGCGGGGAGATTTTCCTTGCACAGAAACTGGCGACTCCACTGGGGAGATAGCCTCGAATCGAAACTTCTTGTTTTGATTTCTCCTCATTGACCTAGTTATATCCCTTGATTGTTTCAGACATGGTTCACTCCTCTTTTGATTGGTTTCATGAGCTGATTGTCTCCTTACCCCATCATACTCAGCATAATTGTCGAAATTGAATTGCAATTTTTTTGATTTTTTGACATTTCTGGGAACTTTTGAACCTGGCGCCCCTGTCCCAGTGTTAACAGAGCACCAGTTCTCCCGCATATCCTTGCACAGAGTGCTATAACACTCCTTGCCTTTGGCAACAGAGAACCAGCCCTCTTTGGCCCCAAAAAACTTCCAGAATTGCTTTCTCTGGGTGTTGCCTCTGTGTCTCCTCTGCTGAGTGACCTTGTGAGTCAATGTTTCTTCCCTTTCAGCCTTGACATCTGTCTTTTGCTTGAAGAATAAACATCTTACTAGTTGGATTTTGTAGCCTTCTTCACTATTTTTATTGAGTTTTTTCTGTTGAGTGAAGTTTGAAACCCATGCATTGTGCTTCTCTCCTCATCAGCTGAGTAAAAACCCTGGTGAAGGTCATCAAAGGCCTACAGACCTCTTTATCTCGATTTCAGTCAAGATCATTGTTCTTCAACTTTTGCTTTTGGGTGTGAAGTTTGTTTTTCTCTTTCATTGTTTCTTTTCTTTCGCTTTTCGTTTTGATTGCAACGAAAGGGTGTATTGTTTGTATGACTTTTGCTTGTGCTAGTTTGTTTTTCATTCATACAAGAAAGATAATTATCAAGACGAGTATTTGTGTTGAATTGATCATCATTCATATGCAAACAATAAAATACATCTTTATGATTGATTGTGCATATTATAAGGCATTTAAAAGTCTTAGCATTACATCGGGATTTGATTGAGAAAAAGAATCGTTTGAGGGCATTCCTTATTTGTGCTTGATTAGTGAAAAGAATTTTCTCTCTCCCCTAGATAGATGTTCATCGAAAGGAAATGACTGCTTATCATATTTGATGCATTCTTTGGGTCTGAGTCATGATCCCATTTGTTTCACTTCCATGCACCCCTTTGCATAAAGAACAACCATAAAATCAACGCTAATTAAAAGTTATCTAGAACTTTTTCTTTTCTAGGATCCTCCACCAACAGTAGACTAGGCTTAGTACTTTGGATTAGGGCTGTGAGCATAACTCTCCAAAGTTTCCTAAACAAACACTAGCATCCTGAGTTAGGGAGAGTCAAATCCAGTTATCGTATAAGTCTACCTGGGATCCCCCTCTCACACAGGGGTTATGCACGAGGTCGCATTCGAGTAAGCTACGGGGACTAACCCTCCGTGGTTTAACTGATTGTGGTGGTCAAATCGTATTATGGGGATCACTTTG
>JASDQU010687539.1:20600-34822 GCA_032191745.1 Picea mariana
GGGTTTTGAATTATATCATGATACTTGTTGGATGTTTGTGTGCAGCTTCTGTCAGGTTCTCCGAGTCTATACCCTTGCTTGGATGTCTACAAAGTATTTCAGTTATCAGTTGAAATCTTCTAACTTCATACTTTGGGGGGCAATCTGTTACACGTCAAAATTACTCAGCTAGATAAGTGTCGCATGTTCCTCTCAATTGTCGTAAGTGTCGCATCTTCTTTACAACTTTCCCAAGCGTCGCAAGTTGGTCACAAGTGTTGCAAATGATGTTCAAACATATTGCCATGTCGACGACACTAAGGAGACACTTATAGCATCTCATATGCTTGATTTGAAGAAGGAGAACTGGTTTACTGAAGTCAAATAACTCTTAACACCTGAAGAGAGCTCTAAAACAAAGGTTTTGAGGGGGAGCGCTCCCCTATATCAGCTCTAGGAGCATTGGCGCTCCCCTACAAGGCTTCAGGGAGCGTTATAACGCTCCCCTGCCCCCTCTGAAGGAGCGCTGCTCATATTGAAAGCGTTGGCGCTCCCCTAAAGCTTACCAAGGAGCGCTACAGCGCTCTGATGCCCCTTCTAAGGGAGCGCTGCCTAATCTGAGGCAGTAGTTGGCCCGTTGAAGAGAATAAGGGGAGGATATTTCGAGATTAGGAGGCAGTTGTGTTCGAATTCTTGGTTTCATCATGAGATCCCTAATCTAAGGAGGAAGTTCCCAACTTGTTCTAAAGATAACTCAAGAGGTTAAGCTCCTCTTAACCTATATAAACAGGCTCTATGATGGTGGAAAGGGGGAAGAACTGTTGATATGAAACTTATTATCTTGGAGGAAACACACAGTCAGCCAAAGGAGAGTGATCAGTGAAGTTGTTGTTATCCAGGTTGTGGATCTTTCAGGCAAGGGTTAGACGAATGGGACTTGACGAAGTTGTCGCATTCGCATCTACGATTGTAAGTACTGTTGTCGTTATTCTCATTAATACAACACGCTTGGCCTGTTTCTTTCTAGTTTGTGTCTAATGTCACATGAACTTATCATTAGTTGATAGATATGTTTTCAAGCTAATATCAATAGAGTAGGAAGTGGTTGTATCTTGTTTGTCTGCAGAACCCAGCGAGGAGCAAAGGATTGGAGCGCAACTCGGAGCATGCAGGGACAAACGCCGATAAAAAGGTACTTCTATCATCCTTCCTTCTCATGTGTTAGTTTAGATAGATTTGAAAGGAAGTCAGTTTCCATGTTAAGCATTTTCTGTCTAGAGTTAGGGTCAAGCTCTTAGAGGCAATCTACCTGTCCGCAGGGAGATTTTCCTACAACAGCAGTAATAGTGACTTCATTTTTATTTTGAAAACATGACTTTTGGGTATAGCTGTGGATTGAAGAAATGCATGGAAGTAGTTGATGTTGATGCCTATAGATTGGAAATGGGCATTGTTCGTAAATTGTTATGAAATGCAGAGTGTATGAATGAATGGAACATAACCTCTTACAATTTATGTGGAATACTAATTGTTTTGTGATGGCACTGTGTTGGATATTTTGGACAATGAACTAGTTAAATACACAAGAATTGTTATTTGGGCATGATGATTGTTGGTTGGTGCATCTAGTATTACTGCATAATGTTTTATGAATCACTTGATTAATCTCATGAACATTAATAGTTATATTCCCCTCCCATTATCTCATTTTCCGCTAATTACAAATCCTATCACCTTCCCATTTCATTCTTTCACCCCCTGCTCTGAGATTGATTACAGTCAAGGGAATTTTTGTGTTAAATTAGATGAAAGTGGTAGTGTCTTGTGTAAATAACAGTGAGGTTTTATTGGTTGTTTAACAATTGATTGTTGTTGTCATTGATCAGTGACCATGTCTTCTTCTCTTTAATTATATCATATTTTCGCTCATTACAAACCCCTTACATATCCCAGGACCCTGTTTCACCCCGTTGCTCGTTGATTAACAGTAAAACAATTTGTATGGATTGGATTGCATGAGTCTAATACGTTCTGAGAAAAATCTATTTCATATTTTTAAGAGTTGTCATGCTTGGTTTTTTAAAAGACTATTTACTAATTGATCACACATGCAGGATGAGTTTTTTCAGTCGTGGAAGCCATGGCCGAGGTAACAGAGGTAGAGGTAACTAGAACCGAGGCCCAAGAAGGCCCAGATTCTCCATACATTTTGATCTTGATTGAGAAGAGCTTGGCCAATTGTTTCATGTGAGATTCTTTAATTGGATTGGGTAGGGAATAGTCTAACCTAGGCCGAAAAGGCCTCCCTTCCAAGCCCAACAAGCCCCCGGTATCCATGTACCTCCTCATGTCTCCTTACAACCTGAGGTCCCTAAAAATGATGGATGGCAGGAGATTGTCCACCCGGCAGTCACCCAACATCATGGCTAGCCCAACTTGTCTTCGCCTCCTCCTCTGTCGGTTAACCCCATTTTCCAAGTTACCCCTAACCACTCACCAGTGCAATCCTCCCATGCTAGCAAGAGATTGAAGACTGAATCCCATCATGCACTTGATAAAGGAAAAGCCACTGCTACCCCTTCCTCACCCTCTAATGACTATGACAAATCCATGTCTTCACGGATGCATTTGAGGGACGATTTTTCCCTTGTTATCAACGAGATTAAGCCTAAAGGTTCTACACAGCCTAAGGCAAAATCAAGAAAATCAAGAGGTGACAGCAGCAACCAAGGAAAATTTGCATTACAAACTGGGAAATATGCCTTTTGAGTTTTATGATTATCTATTTTTTTTTTGACAGTTGACTTCATGGATCTTTGGACAGTATGTTTTATTTTGGATATATGAGTATTATTTTTGAAGATAATTTCAAATTTCATGAGCTAAAATTGCCAAAAGTAAATATGTTGATGGGAGACACAAGGAGGTGTGTTTTCTTAACTAATGGTTATGTTATGATTGATATGATTATTATGAACTAAAGGGAGTCACAAGGGGTCCCACCTACTAGTTATTATATTTTTATGACCCTTATTATGATTATTACCTTTCCCCCTAACTAAAGTTAGTTGATTCTTTAATTAACTTAACTAATCAGTTGGTTTAACTACTTTAACCAATTCTAACTTGTTAAAAGAAAAGAGGAAGGGAGGGGCAAAAGGAGGATAGAAACACAAGCATGCTAAGGTTTGCTCTTTGATTTTATGTTGATAAAGTTCAGCTTTCATTCATTCATATATTCATCATAGCCTAATTCTCTTTTGTGATAGCAGGGTCTTACTGTAGATAGAAATATTATATACCATACTGTGGAGATCTTTGATATCTCTCCAGTTAAATTATATACTCGATTTTCATCGATACATCTTTCTTTTTTTGTTATTGATTCTTTGACCATTTTGCTATTAATGATTGTTCCTACTGCAAGGAAGCCCAATATTGAGCTCGGTCTCCAAGACCAGACCAGCATTGCTTTGAACCTGTTTCATACTATTTTAAACACTATTAGGACCGTGCTAAGCTTAACCGTTCTTGGGCAGCAATTGAACAAGATATTAGCATTCAAGAACAATTGGAGGCTAGACGTAGGCAGCCTAGAAATTAGTAGTAACCTTTAGTTTCTTCATTTTTGGCCTTTCTTTCATGTCCTTAGATTCTCGTGCTTCTAGAAGAAGAAGAGGCTTGTCACCTGAAATCAATCATGTTGTTGAAATAGGAAGAAGAAACGTTGTGTTGTCTACCCAACAAAGTGCTCTAAGGAGAACTTTATCTGATTCATCCAACTCGTCTTTATTTCTGTCATATATCATCCACAAGATGGCATCTAGTGGTGGCTCAGGTGGCACTGGAAGTTCTCCATATTCCCAATATTCATCGTCATCGGTGATTGGTAGCTTGTATAGCCACCATATCCCTATCCAATCTACTACAAACCCCACCAAAGTCATTAAAAAGTATGAAATTTTTCAGTTTGAAGAAGATGCCACAGCCACACCGTGACATGTGTCCTCTCCTATTAACTTAGCACCTGCTACTCACCCACTTCCAAAGTTTAAAGAGAACTTGCCTAAGTTTTCAGGAGACAACACTGTTGGTACAAACGAACACCTAGTGGCATTTTCTAATGCTTTTCATAACATAGGGGCTAACGACAATGACAATTGCATGTGCTTGTTCATCAATTCCTTGGAAGGAAAGGATGTGGTTGATTTCTTTGACCTTCCTCCTAAGATCTTATCTACTTGGGAGGAATTAATCTATTGGTTCAGATCCACTTATGGGTAATCTAAAAGCCCAGCCAAGAAGTTAAGGGAATATAATAACGTCACTTACAAAGATGGTGATGTCATCAAGTCTTTCAACTTGCTTTTCACCAAGTTGTGCAACCAGATCCCCGAACTTATCTGCCCTCATAACCAAGCCACTTTCATGCATTATTACAATGCATTCCCTTCTCCCTGTCGTCATAGGATTGAGGAAAAATCCATTGATAATATCGGGTCTGCCTTGCACACGTGCTCAGAGTATGAGAAACAGCTTGAACGAACTGGTCTACCCCAGGGAGAAATAGTTAGACAGACAGATATGTCTGCTCTCTTACAGCTAGTACAAGATATGAACAATCGCATGATAGCATTTGAGTGGAAGGGTATTATCTCCTCTTTTGCCTTTAGGGCTTCATCCTCTTCTACGCCCCCTTTTAGAAATCTGGTTGAAAACAAATTTTAGCCTAAGGCCATCCTGCAGAGCGAGAGGATGTCATGGTTATTAACACTAGGAGCAAAGCCTATGCACCCAAAGGTAAATTTGATCCTCCTTGTCGTTCTTCTACCCCTAGCTCATCCTCAACCGTTGCCACGTCCCAGGTTCCTAAAATTCTTGAGAGTCCAAGAATCACTCCCTCTCCTCCCTCTTCTAAATATAATATCTTGAATCTATTGGCCAACATCAAAGTAGATGCAACCCTCCTAGACATGGTTGTCGAACCTGAACAACAGATGCATCTGAAACAATTCATGGAAGGAAAAGCTTATGTTGTAGCCAATCTTTCCTAAGAGGTAGACGAAGAGGATTTTTCTGTAAATAAAGTAGGTGTACATAATTTTAGATACCCTGTAAAAAAAAACCCTTTTTACATTTCTGTAAAGATCATGGATAAGATTGCCCATTGTTGCCTCATTGATGGTGGTTCGGGCCCAAGTGTCATGTCAAAGATTATTATGGAAGAGTTAGGCTTGTCATGTACAAACGAATGCCAGAAGCATGCTCTCCTATAATAGTCTACAACAAACAACCATAGGCAATATTAAATATGTAACTTTGGTTTTATGTCCTCATCCTGAGATAAGGACAACCCTCAACATTCAGGTGATTGATATGCTTGTGAGAAATTATTCAATTATCTTCGGGAGAGATTGGAAAGCCCTGGTAGGTGGATACATCTCACTCGACGGGACACATTTATCTGTTCCCCGGAATGGAAAGAACATTATAGTCCTTAGAGAAGGAATAATTTCACCCTACATAGAGAGTGTCCCGCAATCTAGCGTAAACCATATCGAAGAAAACGTAGGAGTATATTACATATTTGTTGAAGAGGATAATATTGCTCTAGAAATAATTGATTCAGATGATGAATTATGGCATATTCACTTTGATGTTTCACGCTCTAACAAAGGTAACGGGGTTGGTGTTATCTTGGTTTCCCCTACAGGAAAAATTCATAATCTGTCATACAAGGTTCGAGTTTTCTTACTCAAAAAATGTCATTGAAATCGAAGCTTTGCTATTAGGCATTGAGAACACCCTTAATCTTGGTTGTGGTCACCTTTCAGTTTTAGGAAATTTTGAGCTTGTTGTGAACCTGATACGTAAGGCATGCTCTCCTAGCGACAAGATGATGGAATAATACTCCCAAACTATTTAAGCACTTGTCTCAAACCTTATATCTTTTAACATCACTCATGTTAGGAAGTAGTTGAATTCAATAGCTGATCGATTAGTTGTCTTCGTAGCCTCTCCTACTCAGCAACTCTTGCCTCGCTAGCCTGATTGTGCTTTCCAATATCTGCATCATCCATACATTTCTGAGGATAAAGAATTCTGGAAGGCCATCCCTAACAATGAAATCATTTGTGTTGTCATTCAAAATGAACCTCTCTAGATTGAGGAGATTATATCTGTAGAAAATAATAAAATTCCTGAAGGCTTGACTCCTCTCGAGAGTTCATTTTCCTTGAGTGTTGTAGGCAACAAAGAAGAACATGAAGAAGAGGAGTTACAAAAGAAGGTAGTGGAAACCATCTCAATGAACATTAGGACACTTGGATCTGTAGCAAATGTTTGAGGTTCTAATGAAGAAGAGATGAGATCTGTCGACTTGCTTGGTGGATTTCAAAAAAAAATTGCTTGTTTTAAAATGGATCTTCGTGGTTTTGATCTAGGTCTTGTTCAACATACTATGAAACCAGCTAAGCAAAAATAGAGACGTGTTAACTCTGCACTGAAAGAAACCTTTCGAAGGGAGTTGGGATATTTTTTAAGCACTGAAATGTTCTGTTTAGTCCACCATGAATGGGTTTCAAATTGGGAACCTTCTTCGAGGACCTATGATCATTTTAGAACTTGCATTAGTCTTCAAAATTTCAGACAAGCAATCATGAGAAACCCTTTCCCTCCTCCCAGTATGGAAATGTTTCTTCAACAGGTTGTACAGTCACAGTTGGAGCCCTTACTTGATTGTTTGTTTGGTTATAGTAAAATCAAAGTAGGAAGGGTAAATTTTCACAAAACCACTCTTACTACAAATTGTGATACTATGTCTTACAACTGCCTGCCTTTTGGCTTATTGGATGCAAGTACCGCCATTAAAAGGCCAATACACAGGGATTTTAATGAATTGGTCAGTCTCCATGCTTATCTTGATGATTCAATCATATGCGTCATGGGGTTGATAATTACACCAAATTTTCAGGTGTTCGGTCATTTCCAAATTACTTTGGTCTTAGACACTAATTTGGAAATTTTTAAGGAATTATAGAGACAGTGATTTTTCTACAACACTAGCAGCCCTCGCTTGAAATATTGTGAGGAACCAACATGAAAAGTTCTAATGTTGTCTGGATTTTGTTGTATATTAGTAGCCTAGCTATCCTTTCAATTTTTTTGCTTATTTTCGTTGCTTCACAGTACTTTGATTTCTGCTTTCCAAGCTAAGTTTTTTTTATTCCCCGTCGTGCTTCGTTTCTGTCTTTTATTGTTGTTGTTTTAATTTCTGCTTTTTATTTCTGTTGAAATTTTTGTCTTTATCATCTTTTAGTGTTCAGTCAAGATAGGATGTTGGATCAATCCTGCCATAGTGACCCTCCTGCAAATCATTGTTAGTCGATAACAATGAAGCTTACACAGCTGTTATGATGACTCCTCTAAAGGGACCTTGAAATTGTTACATATTTCCATTGCTGTCTTACAAGGAATTTTTATTTCCCGCTTCTTCTTGCCATTTCTTCATCCATTGAGATCTTAAGAGAAAGTCTATAATTTTCCCTCCTTGAAGGTTAAGAACATATTCCAGTCAAATGATTATGCATACAGTGGTAAAACCCCTCATACTTAACACTTTTCATGAATTATTCCCAAATTCCCGATCATCGTTCCATTAAACCCGCTCACTTCCCCCTGTTGCATAATCATTCAAGTTATGTCTTCTTGATATTATTGTTCTTGGTTTGTGAAACCATGAGTTATGAGTTCTAAATCCGTTAAAAACAAATTTTCCTGTGGAGTCGCCAGTTTGTTGACGATTGAAAACATCAACGTATTTTCGCCCGCAAAGTGTTGCTAATGCCTATTAATTATAATACTAAATAATACTAGTAGGTAGGACCCCCTTGAACTATTGAAGTCAGATCTACTCATTTTTTTTATGTGCTACACAGTTACACGGTTGATGAGATATTGTTGTTGTTGGTATGAGTTGATCTTTTGAGATGTTGTTCCTTCATGTTACTACAGCCTGCTATTTATTCATGGCATTTGTTCTTCTTGCACCTGCACAACAAACATGTTATTGAAATTATATGAAAGGCAGTTTTGAGAAAGGCAAAACACTATAACAAGTGCAAAAGAGGCCTAATTCGGCAATACCACATGCAAATAATTTGAAGGAGATCAGAGATGATTGCAAGGGAAGATTTTGAAGCTATTCTAAGCTCTAACGATACTACATGCACGAAAATACTTGTTGATATTAATTAACCCTAGCTAACAAGAAGATGGTCATAAAATGTTGATCGAATTACATGTTTTATATGCATATGGTGTGAAATGTTGGTGTCACTTTTGATTGGGTAATAATGGTAATGGTTATACATTGGTTAATGGAATTGGTAGCCAATATACATATGGTATGAACATCGGTGGCTCATGGAAATTAATGGATTTGCGACTTTATTTGAGTTATATAGTCTATATGCATGGTGATTGCGCTATGGTACAAGTTGATGTTAATCGCGCTATTGGTGATGATTCTATACATGATCTCTTAGATTGTATAATTGACATGAAATATGGTTAAGTTAGAAATGGGACATACAATGTGGATGGCGCAATTAGCAAGAAATTGATGTGGATTCCAACGCGGATTTTAAATTAATGGTTTTAATGAAGGGCTTGTTGGCATGTACTGATGAGTTAATGTAATGTGGGTGGATGCAACGTACATTTACTGCACGTCACATTTACCCTTCTCATTTTACACCAGCCTAGTCATGCTATTGTTTGATCTTGTTGATGTGTTATGCTCTGGAATTTTAGCAGGGTGAAACCGCTCGGCCACCTCTCGTCTTAAGGATTTCGATTAACATGTATGAACTTTTTTTTGGCCATTCTTGACTTCACTCTGGTTATAAAATGATTATTGGCTCATGTGTATGGATTTGTGTTTTTTCCTAAGTGTTGCAACTGTGTGTAATTTTGGTTCTTGAATGAAAAATGGATAGTTCTTTTTGTAATATTTTTGAGTTTGTAGAAGTTATCGATCTTCCTGGTGATAACTCCCTGCTGCTACTACTGGTTCAGTCAAGGGGTTTCTATTTAAGTCTTGGGTGGAAATTTCTTCATGCACTGTCACCATATCCAATATCTGGCCTTCCTGGGTTTTAATGGTCGAAAGTATTTCTGCGTCACGATGTTATGTTTCACCTCGGCATTTGATTTCCACCACTAAGGGTCACGACTTGAGTGTTATGTTCTTAACTCGGCCCTTTCTCCTCCTTGGTACTATGGTAATTGGACGAAGAACATGAGGGTTATACCCTATGTGCATTGATTAAACTACCCAGTCGAATAAGAGCCTCACCCTTCTTTCCCCCCCCCCTACCATGGATTGTCACCTGTCCACAAATGACTCATATCTCTCTCTGTATGTATACCTCTGGCTTCAAAGTTTCACTGTTGCGAGAGTTTGGCTTTGTTCCTCCTATGCTGGCTACCAAGAAAAACCCTTAACCCTCTGGTCTGGAGTTTCGTAGGAAGACTCTCGGGTCTGTCAAGTTGCTACGGATTATTGTGGTTAATTACTTTGAATGCAGAATCACCATTGTTTGTATGGCAGTCATGTTGGTATGGTATTTAGTTATTGCTTCTGTGACGATATCGATAAACCTTACAGTGCCAATTACACTTCTAAAGTTCGCAGTCACCCTCCTCATGTCAAATAACTTAGTATTATTAGTGAAGAAGTTTTATGCCCCGTTCCGATTCGATGCGAGGGTACGCATCGTTGCTAAAGCTTGTTTGATTGATTATTTTGTTTTTACAACAGTGGAAAATTTTGGTTTGATATGCAGTCACTGGTATTTTCACTTATGATGATTTGGATGATGGTTGGCATTGGTTGTGAATGCTTGGTGTTGTTTGTTCACACATGTTGTGTTCTGTGTATGGTGTTTTGCAAAGTAAATAATGGGCATAGTAACTATGGTTTTCTTTGGGGCCAAATGACTACTGAATTGGATAACTATAGAAAGTATATCCCCTACATCTTTATGTTTGTTGGTTGTATAGCCCTGAGTGCACACAACATAGTTGATCACGGGTGACTAAATCCAAGCAATCATGATATATGAGCTATTTATCCTGGTTGTGTGTTTGATGTGTCAAGAAGAAATGTTGCATCGTGGAGTTGTGTTAGTTGTGCACTGTGTATAATATGGATAGTTGATTTTCACACTCAGGGGAACTCACAAAAGTTTTAAGCATGTTTATTATTGTAATCGATCACTTGTCGAAACTGGCATGTTGTTGATGACAATCGTGTTGGATAGGTGGCCCATATTTTAAGTCGTGTTGAATTGGTTTTCTTTTATAGTGGCAGAACTTCATTGCCCAGGCAATTTACTCCTTCATAGGTGGTATCTAAATGGTGGTTGTTGGTTGTATCATTAATTGTAGTTCCGGCATGACAATCTGATATTGGTTATTTTGATTACTGCATATATATGTGAATGAATATCATTGCATTTTGATGGGTTCTATTGCAGTAATAGTGACTTCATTTTTATTTTGAAAACATGACTTTTGGGTATAGTTGTGGATTGAAGAAATGCATGGCAGTAGTTGATGTTGATGCCTACAGAATTGAAATGGGCATTGTTCATAAATTGTTATGAAATACAGAGTGTATGAATGAAGAGAACAAAACCTCTTACAATTTATGTGGAATACTAATTGTTTTGTGATGGCACTGTGTTGGATATTTTGGACAACGAACTAGTTAAATACACAGGAATTGTTATTCGGGCATGATGATCGTTGGTTGGTGCATCTATTATTACGGCAAAATGTTTTATGGATCACTTGACTAATATCATGAACAGTAATAGTTATCTTCCCCTCCCATTATCTCATTTTTCGCTAATTGCAAATCCTATCACCTTCCCATTTAATTATTTCACCCCCTGCTCTAAGATTGATTACGGTCAAGGGAATTTTTGTGTTAAATTGGATGAAAGTGGCAGTGTCTTGTGTAAATAACAATGAGGTTTTATTGATTGTTTAACAATTGATTGTTGTTGTCATTGATCAGTGACCATGTCTTCTTCCCTTTCATTATATCATATTTTTGCTCATAACAAACCCCTTACATATCCCAAGACCTTGTTTCACCCCCCTGCTCGTTGATTAACAGTAAAACAATTTGTATGGATTGGATTGCATGAGTCTAATACGTTCTGAGACAAATCTATTTCATATTTTTAAGAGTTGTCATGCATGGTTTTTTAAAAGACTATTTGCTAATTGATCACGCATGCAGGATGAGTTTTTTCAGTCGTGCACTAGTACATATTGTAAAAATTTTGACGCTTTATTTGCAGCGTTATGGACAAAATTGTCCATATTGTCGCAAAATAGAGGAAATTTTCCATGGCCAAGGTAACATAGGTAGAGGTAATTGGAATCGACGCCCAAGAAGGCCCAGGTTCTCCATACATTTTGATCTTGATTGAGAAGAGCTTGGCCAATTGTTTCATGCGAGATTGTTTAATTGGATTGGGCAGGGAATAGTCCAACCTAGGCCAAAAAGGCCTCCCTTCCAAGCCCATCAAGCCCTCGGTATCCATGTACCTCCTCATGTCTCCTTATAGCCTGAGGTCCCTAAAAATGATGGATGGTAGGATATTTTCCACCTGGCAGTCTCCCAACATCGTGGCTAGCCCAACTTGTCTTTGCCTCCTCCTCCGCCGGTTAACCCCATTGTCCAAGTTGCCCCTAACCACTCGCCAATGAAATCCTCCCATGCTAGCAAGATATTGAAGACTGAAGCCCATCATGCACTTTATAAAGGAAAATCCATTGTTGCCCCTTCCTCACCCTCCAATGAATCTGACAAATCCATGTCTTCACGGATGAATTTGAGGAATGATTGTTCCCACATTATCGGCGAGATTAAGCCTAAAGGCTCTGCACATCCTACGGAAGATTCAGTAAAATCAAGAGGTGACAGCAGCAAACAAGGAAAATTTGCATCACAGATTGGAAAATATGGCTTTTGAGTTTTATGCTTATCGATTTTTTTATGATAGTTGACTTCATGGATCTTTGAATAGCATGTTTTATTTTGGATATATGAGTATTATTTTTGAAGATAATTTCAAATTTCATGAGCTAAAATTGTCAAAAGTAAATATGTTGATGAGAGACACAAGGAGGTGTGTTTACTTAACTAATGGTTATGTTATGATTGATATGATTATTATGAACTAAAGGGAGTCACAAGGGGTCCCACCTACTAGTTATTATTTATTTATGACCCTTATTATGATTATTACCTTTCCCCCTAACTAAAGTTAGTTGATTCTTTAATTAACTTAACTAATGAGTTGGTTTAACTACTTTAACCAATTCTAACTTGTTAAAAGCAAAGAGGAAGGGAGGGGAAAAAGGAGGATAGAAACAAAAGCATGCTAAGGTTTTCTCTTTGAGTTTATGTTGATATAGTTCAGCTTTCATTCATTCATATATTCATCACAGCCTAATTCTTTTTTGTGATAGTAGGGTATTATTGTAGACAACAATATTCAGGGGTGAATCAAATCATTCAGACACTTTTTCTTCAGAGGTGTTGATCTATCATTGATAGTCTGTGTAGACTTGTTTGTTTGTGAATTAACTTTCATGAATTATAAAGGCTATTGTGCAGAGTCGAGTGGGAAGCAATCTGTGGCAAGCTGATCCAGCTTTTAGAGTTCAGTTTTGGTTTTCTATCAGAGGTCCTTTTGTATGTTCCATTGGGGATTTCTAAGTTTGACTTTGGTCCAAGATTTATGTATGATATTTTGTAAAGAAATGACTATTTGGTGAATTGGAATGAAATAAAGGATTGTTTTATGTCTCATCTATATTGATTATCCTCTTGGTGTCTTTACTTCTATTCTTACATTTATTTCAGCAACTGATATATTCAGAAAATTACATAAAAAGTGAATTTCCAGCAAGCTTTTTTTTGTTGATAAAAAACTAGCCTAAGCACTCGTAAGTAATACTTGTGAGTTAGGATGTTATTTTTGTTGGCTATAAACATAGGGTGATATTCCCGTCTACTTTGCTCTAGCCAAGTAAAGTCTGAAAATGCTTGAGTAAGATCAATTCATATATTTTTCTCAACATGGGAGAAGGGTGTTTCCTTCAAACTATCCACCCATCTAACCAAGGACTCATGCCCACATCCTTAACCGATTTGTTGCTAAAAGGATTAGAGCTTAGACCACAAAAAATTTCCAAAGGACCCATATGACCAGGGTCTGAGAACCCTCTGTTACTCCAAATGGAGCTAGCTCTTTCAGCTTCAAGACTTCAAAACTTATGACTCGACAACCCTCGAAAGTAGCGAAAGTCCAGAGTCGTGAATAGAGTAGGTTCTCCAATCTGGGGATCCAGTGGAGATCTCTCTCATTCGTTAGATCGAACTTAGGAAGGATAGGGTTAATCGCTTCAACGAAGTTCCACTTCGGGTAAATAGGAGTGGTCTAGAGTTAAAAATCCTCAATGTTGGAGTCGCGAAGTAATATAGACCGTTGAAAGTGGAGGGACACGTGTCCACAGATCAATGAATATCTGGAAGTTCGAGTATGCGGCGGTATAGGGACACGCGATTTTCCCCAGATCTCTACTAGCCATAGTAAATCCTGGCCATGAATGTTAGGTACACGTGGCAATAGATCGGGCATGGCCCAGAGAGGAGGCTGAGGGATACACGTCGAACTCTCGAACGTCAAAAAATTGAAGTAGCGTGGACCATCGATCCTCAGATCCTTCGGGATCCCTCTCAACCGTCGACTCCGACACATTATCTGAGGATTATTCTAGAAGTCGAGTGCCTTGATGATCGTTAGCCTCATTGGCAGTCATCTCGCATTCGACAGGATCTCTCATCATTGGGTCCCGATTGGACGAACCTTTTCAATGTTAAACTTCAGCACATCTTTCACATCGACGGCGTTGTGCTTGTACCTTGGAGCCCATTAGCCTTGTTGGGTTTCCTTGCATCTAGCAGGTGTTTTCATCATTTCATCTGACTAGATGGTTTCTCCCAGCATGTAAACTTTCACTCATTTTCCAGTTGGGGATTTGTACATGGCAGGTTGGTTGTAGGTTCTAGTTGCAAATGGGCATGTGTGGCCTTGTGCCTTTTTCAGTAGATTAACAGAGGCACCACATGTCAGACTCCTTTGCCCTATGGATAT
>JASDQU010687539.1:40510-58940 GCA_032191745.1 Picea mariana
AGAAAGGCCTTTTTAATTTGAGGAATTTACAAGCTAAGTACACATGTCTTTTGTGTACTTAGCATGTACCTAGGAATTTACATGCTAGGTACACATGGCTTCAGAAAGGCCTTTTTTATATTTGTTAAAATCAAGGCATTCATGTCTTGACCCTGTAGACTTAGTTTCAGAAAGGCCTTTTTAATTTGAGGAATTTACATGCAACGTTTCCTTACTATCCCTGACAAGGTGTTTGGTTGGTTTGCAAGTTACGCACATAGATGGCATGGAGAAGAATGAAAAAACAATGAAAATTACATCACTTTTTTTTGGTAGTTATTTCCGTTAACTGTGATGCGTACAAGCCTCCGCCAACGAATTGAATTCATGGAGACAGGTAGGTACACACTACCATTTGCTAGTGTAATTTATATTAGAGACTACATTCATCAGAGCATCACATTATTATTTATAAGTCTCTTCCTGAAGAACTGCCTACCCATACCACTCAGGATTAGGTTTTATGTCAATGTCACATAAGTAACGAGAACAAATACACGCAATGGATGAGAATGCGCAAATTGGTGAAGGGGGCGCAAATTGGTGAGCTCCGCCAAAGAGGTTTCCCAGTAAGAGGTAGGGTTTTCTAGTAAAAGGTACGACGAATCCTTGTCTCCGTTCCTTCTGTCTCTTAAGAGATCATCATATACTAGACTAATTTTTTAATTTGTAGAGATGATAAGACGACTTTTTTTAGTTTAAGGAGATTACAGGAAATCTGTTGATCCCTTCGTTCTCTTTTTTTAGGTCAACCGAATTACATTATTTTTTGTTTAAGGAAGAACATAAGATTTTCTTAACATTACAAATCTGTTTGTTTGATTAATTTAGGAAGATCATCAGATTTTTTTTAAGTATCAGAAGTTGAAGTTTTTTTTTGATAATTTTAATGTAATTGTATTTGGCATGGGAAAGCTCCATTTTAAACATAATTTTAACTTTTCATATAGATAATTTATATACATTAAAATATTATAAATTTCATTTTGCTATATGAATTATTTATATATATTAAATATTTTAAAATTTATTTTGTAATATGTTTTAATATGAATTATATATATATATATATATATATATATATATATATATATAAGTATTATAAAATTCATTTTGCAATATGTATATATAATGTTATGATGTTTGGGATTATAATAAACAAATGTTACTAAAAATGTAAATCCAAAATCTTCTTAATTATTAAAATGAGCTTGTAGCAATAAATGCCTTGCTTCACCTATGTGATGGAATTGAAAATCAACATAACTTAAATTGCCCGACCAGACGAGCCAACTGTCCAATCTAACGAACCATCTAGAGACACCCGTCCACCTATCTACAATTATTTCAATAATAAATGTGCCCGAGTGAGGTAACATTTACATGTAGGAATTTACATTTTTTGTCGGAGGAATTTACATGCAGCTTTCCCTTATAAATTACTCTGCTGCCATCAACTTAATAATTAACTTCAGAGTATGATTTTTTTTTTCTTATGATAGATGGCATATTCAACGGTTAGGTTTGTGCTTTTCAACGGAAAACTTGAATGGAATTGGACGGCGCAGCCGGAGAAATACTCAACCTAACTGTTGCTTTTTATCAGACTGCTGTATCATGGATACAAAATGTTCCCATTGCTCTCTGTTTCTGTTCTCTCTCTCCGTCCCGCAGTTTAGTGGTAATGTTGGGTGGAGCGCTCCTGTTAGTTCTTTGTTTTGTGTGAGTATGAATGTTTGTGTAGTGCTGGCCGTGTGTATGTCTGTATATGTGTGTCTCTGTGTGTTTGTGTAGTGTTGGCGGTGTGTATGTCTGTATATGTGTGTCTCTGTGTGTTTGTTTGTTTTGGGAGGGAGGAGAGAGAGCACCAACAATCATACACACATCTGCCGTTGCAGTGGCCACGCAAGCCAAACATAGATGTTGAAGGTGATTAGATTTTGATTCTGTGTAGTCCTTTCTTCCTTGTTTTGATCATGTTTAAGTTTATGCATTAATTTCTGATTTTCCCATTCATAGAATGGTATGGGATTTTGATGCAATAATTTCCCTGTTTTGATCAGGTTTACCTTTGATGCATTAATTTCTGACATGTCCATTCAGTGAATGGGATGGAATTTTGATGCAATAATTTTCTGATAGGTTGGCGCGTGCAGAGATGGAAGAGCAGAGCAGAGCAACCGTCCTTTTACGTCGGTTTCCTTTTTCGTATAATGCCGCTCTGTTATTGTTTTCTTTATATTGTCGGATACTTCCTCTTTGGTTTTGTTGCCGTGTCTCTCTATCATATTTGTTCTGAGTTTTTAGGAAAGATGGTAACTGAAATCAAAGTAGTTGACAGTAGTTTTGTTTTATTGAATGAATGTGCAGGACAGAAGGAAAGATGGTAACTGAAACCAAAGTAGTTGACAGTAGTTTTGTTTTATTGAATGAATGTGCAGGACAGCCGTTCTGTGAACGGTACAAGAAGGTACACATCTCCTTTTCGCTATAAGTGGTTCATTTATTCTTGAACATGTGTTGTACCTGCTGTATGTGCTATTTTAAGACTAAATTTGTTTTAATGAATCCAGGGCGTGCATTGCCTTTTTCAAGACTTGATGATAAGTTTTGAATATTATGTGACTGTATTGCAAATATAATTATATTAGTGGGTTTCAGATTTTGAGAGATTTTGAGCACCATAAAGAAAGCTCGATAGCACAATGAAAGCGCGATAATACTATGATATTACTCTTTTTCATTTTAATAATTACTCTGCTGCCCATCAACTTAATAATTAACTTCAGAGTATGTCCTTTTATGTTATATTTTTATTAAAATGAAGGCATTCATGGATTGACCCGGTAAACTTGGTTTCAGAAAGGCCTTCTTGGTTAGAGGAATTTACATGCAGCTTTCCCTGTTTGGTTGGTTTGCAGGTTACGCACATAGATGGCATGGAGGAGAACGAAAGAGCAATGAAGATTACATCACTTTTTTTTCATAGGTATTCCACGTTAAGTATGATGCGTACACGCCTGAGTTGAATTCATGGAGGCAGGTAGGTACACACTGCCATTTGCTAATGAGATTTATACCAGAGATTACATTAGCTAATCAAAACATTACATTATTATTTAGAAATCTTTTCGTTAAGAACGGTTTAAGGTAAGGATTAGGTTTTATGCCAAGGTCCTGAGAACAAATACTCAATAGATGAACAATATGCAAATTGGTGAAGGGGGGCGTATGAACTATTTGTGCTGGGCAAGGCCGAAGTTGAATAAAGGTTTGCCAGTGAAAAATAGGATTTGGTAGTGAAAGGTATGGCGATTGCTTTGTCAAATCCTTTCTATCCGTCCTTCTGTCTGTTTAGAGATCATCAAATACTATACAAAATTAATTTAGGGAGATGATAAGATTGATTTTCATTTTACGGAGATTATAAAATTTCTTAGCATTTTGTTAATTTAGGGAGATTATATGATTGATTTTTCATTTTACAGAGATTATAAGATTTTTTTAGCATTTTGTTCCTCCATTTTTTTAGTCAACAAAATATAAAATGCTATACTATTTTTGTTTTGTTTATGAAAGATTATAAACAAACAAGATTATAACATTTTTTATTATTATTTATGGAAAATTATAAGATCACTAATCAATTTGTTTGATTAATTAATGAGATCATCAGATCTTTTAATATCATAAGTTTGATTTTTTTTTTTTTAATAATCTTAATATAATTGTTTTTGATATTGCAAAATTTTATTTTAATATAATTTTAATTTTAGATATAAATTATTTATATATATTAAAATATCATAAAGTTCATTTTACAATTTTAATTTTAGATATGGATCATTTATATATATTAAAATATTATCAAGTTTACTTTGTAATATAATTTTTTATAATAGTTTGATAAAATTATTATATATAATATGCTTGGAATTATAATAAATGAATAATACTGTCATAAAAATGTAAATTCAAAATTTCAGTGGTCTTTTGTTACCTCAATTATTAAAATAATAAATTTGTTCCACAGAACCATAAAATTTAAACAACTACTTAACATTTGTGATATCCTTAGCATTGTCTCATATATATATATATGACATAAATTTGAACTTTCAATATGATCATTTATATTAGCTTGATTAAATTATTATATATGACATGTTTGAGATTATAATAAACTAATAATACTGTAATAAAAATGTAAATCCAAAATCCCACTAGTCTTGTTATCTCAATTATTAAAAAATCTGTTATCTCATTATTAAAATTAATTTTTAGCAATAAATTTGTGTCCAAAATTTGTTTAACATTTGTAACATTAATGATCACATCCTTAACACTATTTCTTATAGTATAGTTAATGATTAAATCTTTATAACTTAATTTTGATTTGTTTTTATCAATATTTAAGTTTTTCTTTGTTATCTCAATTATTACAATTAGCTTTTAGTAGTAAATTTGTGTCCAAAATTTGTTTTGAAAAACAAACAAGACCATTACATTTAAACTACTACTCAAAATTTGTTTTGAAAATCAAACAAGAACATAACATTTAAACTACTACTCAAAATTTGTTTTGAAAATCAAACAAGAACATAACATTTAAACTACTACTCACCATGTGTAACATTAATGTTCACATCCTTAACATTGTCCCTTACCCTTAGTATAATTAATCCTTCTAATTAATCCCTTATAGTATAGTGAATGATTGAAATCTTTGTAATTTAATTTTGATTTTTTTTTTTATCAGTGTTTAAGTTTTTCTTTGAGCTTGTGTGGTTGTTAGTGAAAAATAGGTAGGGTGGGTTTGCTAGTGAAAGGTATGAGGATTCCTTCTATTTGTTAATAGATCATAAAATATTAAGCTATTTTTTTTATAATAGATCATAAAATATTAAGCTAATTTCTTAGTTTATGAAGATGATAATATTATTTTTTTAGTTTATCCATATTATAAGATTTTTTAGCATTGGAAATTTGTTTGTCCCTCCATTCCTTATTTTAGGATGAACATATTATAAAATATAAAACTTTATACTCTTTTTTTGTTTACTTAATATTATAAGATTCTTAATATTAGAAATATGCTTGTTTGATTAATTTATGGAGATCATCATATATCAGATAATCTTAATCTACATGATAATCTTAATTTATTTGTATTTACATACCAATATCTATTATTTTAATTTATGAAAATTATAAGATTTCTTAATATTAGAAATGTACTTGTTTAATTAATTTATGGAGATCATCAATTTTAATCTACATGATAATCTTAATCCATTTATATTTAATATCTCAAATATCTATTATTTTAAAATAACAATGAAAATATTTATTTTTAAAATAATTTTAATTTTGGATAGAAATTATTTATATATATTAAAATTATACAAAGTTCATTTTTCAATAAATATATATATGATAAGGAAAATATATAAAATTAGAAGGCATTAGTAAGATTGGAGGTATCATAGTGCTGAGAGATTATTCTGCGATGTGTTGAGTAACAATTCGATAGAATGAGCCTCATCATTGCTTGATAGGCGAGATAAGCTCCAGTCGTCAGCCTCTGAGAATAAGATATCCGTAGTATCAGCCTGCCTAAGCGGGATCATTATAGTGAAGGTACCGGAAAGCAAAAGGTGAACCTCTATTCAATTATATTCCTGCAGTCTTAACCTCGGGTAATGTAGATGCATAGGTGGGTGTCATTCCTTCATTCATTCCTTCCTTCTTTCATTTTTGTCTGTATTCCAGCACTTTTTATAAATGCTGTAGCGGGACGAGATGAAATTAGTATTTTATTATCATTTTAAGCGGAATCGATATCGGGGTGGGCTCAAGAAATCATAGGTGTCCGTCCTTCCCTTCTTTTCTTTAGCAATCTCGAAATTGGCGGTATCAAGATAAAGCGACAATATATATATTTTTAAGAATAAAGATGTTAAATAAACAAATAATGGGATAAACATATTAAATAAACAAATAATGACCATTATATTGTAAATCGGAAATTCCAATCGTCTTGTTTCCTCAATTATTAAAACTAATATTTAGTATTAAATACCTTGCTTCGTTTATGTGATCGAATTGTGTTCAAAAATTGTTTTGAATATCAAAAAATACATCAAGTNATTTGTAACATTCAAGGTCGCATACTTAGCTTGGCATCTTTGTATTTTAATTTTGATTTTTTTATGCGTACTCAACCTTCATAATTTAGCTTGTCTGTATATCGGTGTCTTCGTGTTTGTTTGTTTTGTGAGGGAGGAAAGAGCGCACCGATATTCATACATACATCTGCAGTTGCAAGGGGCACCCAAGCTAAACATGTTCGATGTTGAAGGTGATTAGGTTTTGATTATGTGTAATTTATAGTTTCTGTTTTGATAGGTTTAATTTTGATGTATTAATTTCTGATTTTGAGTGCAGAGATGTGAGAGTACCAGTTCAAACTCCAGATTATCTTTTAGGTTGGTTACCTTTTCTGTATACTGCAGTTTTGATGTTGTCTTATTTGCATTGTCGTATACTACTCTTTGGTTTTGTTGCCACGTCTCTTTACCATATTAGAGTGGTTTTTAGGAATGATGGGTAGCTGAAATAAGAGTCAGTGAGAGTAGCTTTGTTTTACTTAATAAAATGAAAAAATGTTCCTTGTAACAGTGTTGTGAATAGTACAAGAAGGTACACATCTCCTTTTTTTTTTTTTAATTATTTATCCTTGAACATGTGATGTGCCTACTGGATGTTTAATCTTAAGACTATGTTTGTTTTTATGAACCCATAAGCTGTGTGCATTTTTTTTTTCTTCATCTTTGAAACAGTGGTTGTGATAGTCCGTGGCTATTTACATGACCTGAGGCGTGTTAACAACAGAGACTACCGAAACATATTGCTCATGATTGGCTAATAAATATTGGAAGATAGACCTTTGTGAATGATATTTGAAGATTGGCTAATAAATATTGGAAGATAGAACTTCGTGAATGATATTTGAAGAAGTATGATATTTCTCTTTTTAATCCATCAACTCAATAATTAACTACTTCAGAGTATGTTCGTTCTTCCTATTTTATGTTATATTTTTGTTTCTATTTTATGTTCTTCTTATTTTATATTATATTTTTGTTAACATGAAGGGATTCATGGATCGATCGACCTTGTAGACTCGATTTCAAAAAGCTTTTTGGTTCGAGGAGTTTCAATGGAGTTTTCTCTTACTATCCTTGGCACGATGTTTACTTGGTTTGCAGATTACTCATATGAAATGTCATGGAGTAGAAAGAAAAAACAATGAAGATTACACCACATTTTTTTTATAGATATTTCACGTTATGTATGATGATGCGGTTGTACAAGCCTCAGCCATGGAGGCAGGTTGGTATACACCGCCATTTGCTAAGGAGATTTATACTAAAGATTACACTAGCATCACATTATTTTTTAGAAGTCTCTTCTTTAAGAATTGCCTATAAATACCATTCTAGAGCTGCATTAATCTAAAGATTAGGTTTAGGTTTTCTGCCAGTGTCACTAGGTATTGAAAACACATACGCAATGGATCAGAATGTGCAAATTAGTAAAGAGGGCATATGCACTGTTTATGTTTATGCTGGGCATGGCTGAGGTTGAGCTCCTCACTACAAAAAAACTCTTTGGGTTTCCAATTAAGAGGTAGGGTTTGATAGTGAAACGTATCGCAATTTCTTTGTAAATTCCTTTCTCTCAGTTCTTTCTTTTATGTGTTATGATATAACAAAATACTATATTAATTTTTTTTTGTTAACAGATCATAAAATACTATTAAAATTTCTCAACATTAAAATTTGATTTCTTAACATTTTTTTTGTTAACAGATCACAAAATAAAATTTCTTAACATTAAAATCTGTTTCTTTGATTATTTATGGATATCAACACAATGTTTTAATAAGAAATTTGAAAATCTTAATGTAGTTGTATTCGACATTGGAGAAATTGTCTTTTTTTTTTAATCTAAATGTAGTTGTATGGAGAGCTTCATTTTAAAATTTTAATTTTGGATTGGGATTATTTATATATTTATTAAAATAAGTACATTTTATTTCAAGGATTTTTTTAAAACTATAATGTATGGTAAGTAGGATTTTTTAAAAACTATAATGTATGGTAAGTAGGATTTTTTAAAAACTATAATGTATGGTAAGTCCGGAGTTATAACAAATAAATAAACAAATAATACCCATTAAAGCTATTATGTATGATAAGTTTGGGTTTATAAAAAATAAATAAACAAATAATGCCCATGACGAATCGGAAATCATAATCGTCTTTGTTTCTTCAATTATTAAATTATTTTTACTAGCAATAAATGCCTTGCTTCACTTCATCTTGTGATGGAGTTGTGTTCACAATCTATTTTGAAAATCAACGAAACGATAAAATTTAAACTATTGAATCAACATTGGTTACATTGATGATCACATCGTTCGCACTCTACCTTATATTTCTTAATGACCTTCTGTGGTTATTTGATTCAACATTCATAATTGAGCTTGTCTGCATATGTGTCTCTTAGTTTATTCATTTTGTGGTTATTTGATTCAACATTCATAATTGAGCTTGTCTGCATATGTGTCTCTTAGTTTATTCATTTTGTGATGGAGGAGACAGAGCACCAATATTCATACTTCAGTTGCAGCGGTCACCCAAGTGATTAGGTTTTGAGTCTGTGTAGTCCTTTCCTTCCTGTTTTGATCAGGTTTATTTATTAATTTCTGATTTGTCTATCATGAAATGGGATGAGATTTTGATGCAATAATTTCTTGATAGGTTGATGCAGTCTAATCTGTACATTACTTTTTTACGTTGATTTCCTTCTTCATATACTGCAGCTCTGTTATTGTTTTCTTTGCCGGTGGCTAATATACACCTTGCTCCACAATACAATTCAAATGCAACAGCCTTAAATCCAACGGCTTATATATTATCCATACCGCAGCAACCCGATGCAGTCATTTTCTTTCTAAGAATGCTCCGAAAAAGGGGCCGATCCTCGAATTGCTTGTCTCTCTAAAGGAGAAACTGCTCGCTTGACCAGAGGGAGGGTTGCGTCATCTTTATGGATGTAATTACGCTTTAAGACCTCTTTCTGATTTCTTCGCTCATCATACACCGATAGATACGGGGCTAATACTTACTTCCTGCATCCACTTACTTCCCTATTGTAGCTACAATGGACAATGGAAGCACCAGCTACTTAGAACGCTACACAATACAATTCAAATCCCAGGGCCTTAAATCCGTCTGCTTATACATTATCCATAGTAGCATTCAATGTTGCTTCGCAAGGTGGATATTGTTAACTTTTTTCCATTGAGGTATAGTAGTCTTTGGTTTTGTTGCCATGTCTTTGTATATATGAGAGCGTTATGGTTTCTTTTAGGAATGATGGGCAACTGAAATCAAAGTAGTTGAGTAGTTCTGTTTTATTGAATGAATGTTGAGGGCAGTCGTTCTGTGAGCTAGTACAAGAAGGTATAGCTGCTTTCCCGAAAGGCGCAGAAGGTACACATCTCCCTTCTTCCTTTTTTTTTCTTTGTGGTATAAGTGGTTCTTTTATCTTTTTTTCTTTGTGGTATAAGGCTGACTTGAGGCGTGTTTTCACCTCCAGGGGACAGGAATGGGTCTGCAGAAGTAACAGAGACCCATTTGCAGAAGTAACAGAGACTATCAGAACCTTTTTCCTGGGGTTGGATAATGAAATATTGGAAGATAAACCTCCGTGAGTAAATATTTGGAAAATATGATATTTCTTTTTTTTATTTTTTAAATTACTCTGTTGCCCATCATAAACCTCCGCGAGTATGTTCTTTCTTATGCTAGATGTATTTTATGTTATGTTTTTGTTAAAATGGAGGTATTTATGGATTGACCCGGTAGACTCTGTTTCATAAAGGCTTTTTTGGTTCAACGAATTAACATTCAGCTTTCTCTTACTATCCTTGACATGGTGTTTGGTTGGTTTGCAGGTTACGCACATGAGATGGCATGGAGGAGAAAGAAAAAAACAATGAAGATTACATCACTTTTTTTTCATAGTTATTTCAGGTTAAGTGTGGTGAGGTTGTACAAGCCTCGGCCAGGTTGAATTCATGGAGGCATGTAAGTACACACTGCCATTTGCTAATGATATTTGTTAAAATGAAGATATTGATGGATTGACCCGGTAGACTCTGTTTCAGAAAGGCCTTTATGGTGTGAGGAATTTGCATGCGGCTTTCCCTTACTATCCGTGATACGGTGCTTGGTTGGTTTGCAGGTTACGCTCATGAGATGTCGCGGAGGAGAACGAAAAAACATCAGTTATTTCACCGTTCACATTACGTGTTATGCGGTTGTACAAACCTCCGGCGGGTTGAATTCATGGGGGACAGGTAGGTACAGACTGCCATTTGCTAGTGAGATTTATACTAGAGACTACATTAATTGATCATAGCATCACATTATTATTTAAAATTCTCTTTGTTAAGAACAGCCTACACAGACCATCTTAGGGTTGCTTTAATGTAAGGATTGCGTTAGGGTTGCCAGAGAACAAATACGCAATGGATGAGAATGTGCAAATCGGTGAAGAGGGCATGTGCTGGGCAGGGTCTAAGTTGAGCTACGGAAAACTGTAAGAGGTAGGGTGTGGTAGTGAAAGGTACGGTGATTCCTTTGTCAAATTCTCTCCGTTCCTTTCGTCTGTTAAGATATCATAAAATATTATAAGGAGATGATAAGATTAATCTTTTTTTGTTTATGGAGATGATAAGATTAATTTTTTTAATTTAGGGAGTTGATAAGATTAATTTTTTAGTTTATAAGATAATATATTTCTTAACCTTAAAAATCTGTTTATCTCTCTTTTTTAGTGAATATAATATAAAATGTTATATTTTTATTTATTTATGAAAGTTTATAAAATTTCCGGAGATCATTAGAAATTGAAGTTCTTCCTTAGTAATTTTAATGTAGTTATATAAGTTTTATTTTAAAATTAATTTTAAAGTTTGGATAAGAATTATTATATAAAAGAATGTTTCATTTAAAATAATTTTAAGTTTGGATAGGGATTAATGTACTATAAACTTCATTTTAAAAATAATTTTAAAATTTGGATAAAGATTATATAAAGAAATGTTTCATTTTTAAAATAATTATATGTTTGGATAGGGATTATTTGTATAGGAAAGCTCTATTTTTAAAATAATTTTAAGTTTGGATGGAGATTATTTATATATATTATGAAGTTCATTTTGTAATATACCCTTTTTATAAAGATAAAGCTATTATGTATGATATGTTTGGGGTTTTAATAAATAATGATTATTGGAGTGTATATAGGAAATTTTACTCGTCTTGTTTCCTCAATTATCAAAATTAGCTTCAATAAATTCAATAAATGCCTTGCTTCATCTATGTGATAGAATTGTGTACAAAATTTGTTTTGAAAATCATATAAAATTTAAATTATTGATTTAACATTGGTAACATTCATGATTACATCTTTGGCACAGTCTCTTATAGTTAATGCTTGGAATCTTTGTAGTTTAACTTTGTTTTTTTATGTGTATTTACTTTTTTCTTTGAGCTTGTGTGGTTATTGACTCAAAAGAGAAGGGCGGGTCTCTTCCCCCCTCCCAATACTGGGTTCTAGTGTTCGGCGTGCCCCTCTATTACATTAAGCTGGCGGTAGAAAGGTTTTACGAGGTATCCCCTCCCCCGTCTCGTAATGGAGCGAAAGAAATCATCTTGACTTGCGCTCTCAAACAAAGGGATATTCCTCAGGTGTGTTTTCTTTTGGGCATTGACCCATACGAGGAATTGCATCCTTGGCACTGAACCTTTGTAGCATAACACGCTTCAAACCTTTGTGGCTTAATTTCAATTTTTGGTGCGTATTTAATTTTTTCTCCGAGTTTGTGTGGTCATTGACTCCACATTCATCATTGGATCCTTGGTTTGTCCCTTATAGTTAATGCTTGGAACCTTTTTAGCTTAACATTCTTGAAACCTTTGTAGCTTAACTTCGAGTTTTTGTGTGTATTTAATTTTTCTCTGACCTTGTGTGGTCATTGAGTGCACTTCATGGAAATTCTCTATCTTGCAAACATGGAGTGTAATTAAACCTTTTACACTCCCACTTAGTGATAAGTTAGATAGTTCAAGTGATTAGTGGTACTCAATGGATATCCTTTTCGTTGGTGTGTTGAGTCAAGTTCATGCCACGCCTTTCACATAGTATTCTTGAGAACTTGAAATGGCTCAGCAAAGTCTTGCAATTGACCTATTGTAGCTTCCTTCCTCGAGCTTCCATTGCGCATACTCCAGGTTAGATAGTTGGGATCATTAGTGGTAGTTAGTTAATGTCATTTTTGCTTGTGCATTGAGTGGAGTTCATGTCATGCCTTTTACACAGGCTCCCTTAGAATTTGACAGGGTTCAACACTCTTGCACATGACCTATTTTAGCCTCCTCCTTCGAGCTTACCTTGCACATACTCCACCCTTAAGACCTCCTTGTGTGTTTCTTTTGTAGAGATGCTTCCATAGGACCTCATAGTGCACCTTCCATGGCCCTTTAGAAGGACATTATGGGAGGATTCCTCTCCCTTACTTTTTCATAGTTTAATTACATTTATTTTGCATAATGAAATTAGTGAACATGTAGGAAACAAATAGCCATTGACCTCACTAGTTATAATGGGTTAAGCAACTAATTTTTTATTTTAATTTTTCAAGGGACGCACAAGAATCACTCTACCTTCTTGCTCTCTTTACTTTCATACACTAATTTAAATAGGCTAAGTGGGCTCATATGAGAGAAATTGAGTAAATGCACCATGTACTTTTATTTTTCTATGGCATATATAAGGCATGTGAGGCATGAAATCAAACCTTCTAAAAAAATCACAAATACAACAAGCTAGATTAACAAACCATTACTTTTTGACCCAACTTTGCCTTTCCTTGAGCTTAGGCTTGGATCATGAGTGGTTCAAGTAAGATCTTGAGTCATTCCTATCTTAATGGTTTGATAATTAGTTGGATCTGAAATAACAATTGACCTGTTGAGGGGACTAGGTTGGAGGGAATCTAAAGAATAACATGTCATTGAAAACATCAATAGCGATACTCACTAAAACATTTGATCCACATTAGAAGATCGTATTTTAAACCTTTTCCATATGATACCTTTTTAGTACTCAACTCAAAAATATCCTATAAGATGGTGTCGGTGAAAAAATAACAAGATGGTAGGGTAGTAACATGTAGAAGAGAGTGCCTTGGGACATGACAGTGAGTTTTCATAGCAATGTCTTAATTATGAGAATCTATGCTTGAGGGAGGGCCTAGGTAATTGGTCTTAGGTAAAGGTGAAGAGTCAGGCAAATAGACTTATTAGTGTCAGTTAGTCAACCTTCTTTCACCTATGCTTCAAGTCAATTTTACACCACACCCCCTGTAATGCATAGGCCCACTTGAAACTTTGCAAGGCCAAACACACCCATGCACACGACCACCTGTGATCTCCTTCCTCAAGAGTTTCCCTTGCTTTGTCTCTAGTCATAGGCCTTGCTTGGGGATTGTTTTCACATAGGGCATTTTGTAGGAACTCATTGTGCACCTTCTTTAGGCCCTTTTATATAAACTTTTGGGATCTGAGGATCTTTACTTGGTGTATGATTGCTCGAGGATATGGTTTAATATCTTGATGGATGAACTTATTTGCCTTTGATTTGGACTTGAGTTTAGAACAACACATATTCACACTCGTCTATTTTCCTTAGATGGTGGATTGTGAGAAAACCCATGACTTCTTGCAGTTGTTTAGAGTGCAAAGAATTGCATTGCTCATCTAGTTTCTAGTGCTCTCCTTGGTTGTCCAATGGGTTACTAACAACATGACCAAATTCCTCATCCTTAATTTTTTTTTATGCATGTAACCCTGATATTAAATCTACCATTAACAAATTTTGGAGGTTACTTGACAAATTCAGCTTCTAAAGATCCCAATAATGAATATCAACAYGYTATGTTATCTTGTCAACCACAAGTTGGTGTAGGTATGATTCACAACCTCTCTTTMTTTCATCWTTGGTAYTTGTTTTYTTTGCCAGTGTATGCATGTTACTTCAACATTGCTTGCATGCCTGATTGATTACTTGATTTAGATTTAGCSATTYKCCTACTTTTATTTTCCTTGTTGTTGATCTTTTACCTTTGGATTTCTTACGATAATTTTCTTGGTTTCTTGTTCCTTTCTCTTGTTTGGTTTAATTGTTTCTTATTTGTGTGTTTATCCTGTGTTTGTCTAATGCGTACTTAACTATGCCTTCACTATCTGTAGCATATTGCTTCTATTGGGAGAGTTTATTTTAGTACAAAAAATCTATCCTTTTCTTATATCCTAATTTATGATTTTTTGAAGTGTCTCCAACCTCGCATAGTGGTTTGTCTTGCTTTTCTTGTCTCTTGTTTAATTTAAATTTTTTGTCTCCTCTTATCTAGTTGGCTCTTGCTACCCTTCTCATATTTCTTTGAAAATACATCTTATATTTACAGAAAAATATTTACAAACGATAAAGCAAAAGGTGGAAGGGTATATACAATGGACATCATAACCTCTTCCACAATGGGCTTTCTGATGGCCTTTGTTACCCTTCTCATATTAAGAAAATATTTGTGTGAGTACCACTGTCACTCGAGACCTTCATCAAACCTTACCATGTAAGAACAAGCAAAAGTGTTGTCTTTGATTACTTGGTTTAATGGGCATGCCATATCCATTTAATAGGGTCCCTTGCCTTGGCTTACCCTTGTTATTTGTGAGTGGGCCCACTCTGGGATCATTGTTCCTTTTTCTTGTTTTTCCTGTCAAACCCTGTCCTTTTCCCTTTGGGTTGGCCTTTTCCTTTGTGGTCATTTCGACTCTTGATTTACTTTAAATTTTGTGAATCCATGAATTGATCTATGTGATATCTCCCTTCCATAGTCTTTAGTTCTATTGTTTCAAGATTGTGTGTTTTTTTCCCATATAATATAGAGTTGATTTTCCTATTTCTCTAAGAACCATTTTGCAACCCATATGACAAAGAGTGTCTTTTTCCAAAAATTATGGGATTTGTTTGTTGGCACATTTTCCTTGCCTTTTTTTTATAAATGAGGAATTCTTCTCTTTAGTTTAGGGTTCCTTTTCCTTTGATCCTTATGTTATCGCACAATTTGTAGTTAGGGTAAAAGATGGATGGAAGAAAGGCAAACTGGCGTAACTGAGACTATCCTACAACAGTCACCTGAATAGGATAGCTCTTTCTGTTTAGGGTGGTAGGCCCAGGGGAGACGTCCTCGGTGACCTGGGGTTTTGAGAAGGCAAAGGTTTGAAAGGCTAAGTATAATATTCCCCCTCACAAGTCACCATCGATCAGAAAGTTCTGGATAATCAACCAATAAAGATAAGTAATAACCAAGAAAGTGTACCTGCCTGAGACAAAGCAACAAGGAAAATATATATGTGCAAGGTTACTTGTTGGTTAGTACTTCATATAATCAAAGACTTTCTGATAATAAACAATTGACCGATAATATTTATGAAGTAGATCAATGATGCATAATGGAAATGATTACAATATGTCACTTCACAATTAAGGCTAAAGAAGCTTCACAATTTATCATCAATGCAATAATACTAGAAGCAATTCTTCAGCCAATCACTCAATTGCTTTAAAGATAAATAAATGTTGCAATGTATATGCATAACACAAGTGGATAGAGGCAGCAATAGGATTAGTAAATGTTAGTCTAAACTAGGGTTAGAAGGATTAGTAGTTGTTCAAGAATGTTTATAAGTTGTATGTGATCAAGGTACTCTTAGATCAATGTGTTATTAGGGAAAATGGAGTCAAAATAGTTGCAAATGTTGAAGCGCTGAAATGATAATGATATGGCCAAAGACAAGAGGGTTAAATGTTGAGGTGTTGCTAAGGCAAGGCCTTAACAATGAAACCCTAGGGGAGAAAGGCTCACTAAGGTGTAGAAACCCTATGCCTTAGTGCTTTCTCCTCCTTCTTTAGCTCGTTAACAAGACAAAAATGGCTAGCTTGAGTGATAAATGCTATGGCTAAGGATAAGAGAGTTTAATGATGAAGTGTTGCTAAGGAAAGGATTCATCAATCAAGTCGTAGGGAAAATGGCTCACTAAGGTGTAGAAACCCTAGGCCTTAGTGTGTTTTCTCCTTCCTTATCTCAAAGACAAGGATAAAATGACTAGGCTAGAAGAGTAGGAATAGAGCGTTGTTATGGCAAGACTCTATCTAAATTCAACAAATCAAAATGGCTCTTAGCTTAACTTAGTAGGGACATGAAACAAGGACACCAACATGTGCTTGCCCCCTAGGGTTTAATCCAACTAATTATAATAACAAAATGCAAGTAAACAATACCATAACCATTCAATAAAGAAGTGTTTGCAGAAATGTACTTACATCCACCAAGCATTCATGTAGAAAAACCCTAGTTGTAAAACCTTCCACCAAGAAAAATGTCAAAATAGCCAAGAAAGAGACTCCTTCAACAACTGCGCATCAATTTTCAGCCAAAAAACCTAAAGTAGGGCGCAAATTTCAGACCTCACTATGTGTGAGTGAAAGATGATGTTTAAAATGAGAGTTTTATCTCTCTACTTTTACAATACCAAGTGACCTTAATAAAATTTAGGTCACCAAAAGGCCGACAAGGCCAAAATACCAAATAATATTGTTTTACATTAAATGCCATAAATCGAACCCTAATCAAGCAAAAGTAAGACGTCATGACCTTTCTAGGGTGACGTTGGCCCTTTTTAGGGCAGCATAAGTCTCCTGAAGCAAAACGTTAGCCCTCCTTGGGCTTCTCCAAGCTGCCATATGTGCCATAACTGCCATAACTGCCTCCCCGTCCACAATGTTGGATGATGTCATGGGCATCCTGGGTGACGTCATGGGCCTTCCAAGGCCAATGTTCCAATGGAGAGGGCACAACTTGCCTAGGTAAGGCTTTGTCAGGGCGCCTCTGTGGAACCATCAATTTTCATCCAAAAACCCTAAAGTAGGGCGCAAATTTTAGACCTCACTGTGTGAGTGAAAGATGATGTTTAAAATGAGAGTTTTATCTCTCTACTTTTACAATACCAAGTGACCTTAATAAAATTTAGGTCACCAAAAGGCGGACAAGGCCAAAATACCAAATAATATTGTTTTACATTAAATGTCATAAATTAAACCCTAATCAAGCAAAAGTAAGACATCATGATCTTTCTAGGGTGACGTTGGCCCTTTTTAGGGCAGCATAAGCCTCTTGAAGCAAAACGTTATCCCTCCTTGGGCTTCTCCAAGCTTCCATACGTGCCATAACTACCTCCCCAAAATGTCCACAATGCTGGACGATGTCATCAGCATCCTGGGTGACGTCATGGGCCTTCCAAGGCCAACATTCCAATGGAGAGGGCACAACTCGCCTAGCTAAGGCTCTATCAGTGCCTCTATGGAACATCCTACTCTTCTCCGGTGCAAACCCCTCTGTCCTGTCTCTGCCCCCTACTGGGGTCTTAGCATCCATCTGGTGGGCTCTTCAACCCCATGGAGGTCCGAACTAATCGTCTCCCCAGGTGTACCTATCCAATATGGTACCTGCCTGTCGGGTATGATCCTGCACATCAACAGATACGCCCTCCATGGGCTCATAAGTCACAGGGATCATAGCAATGTCAATCACATCTAATCATCAATTTAATTAAACATGTGCATAAAACCCCTTTTACCCAGTCAAGTGCTCAAAGACATTATACAAGTCTGCAATGCAAGTTTGGAGGAAGTGACATGGCGTTCTATTGGGCTAGTGTCTACTGGAAAAGGGATGTTTTTGGAAGAGATCAAATCCAAGTCATGTAAATGGGTGAGGTGGATAAGGGATGTGTTGACAAGGGGTGCAATGATAGCATGGAAATGCAAGGCTTACCTGTGGGTGCCTTTGTAGAAGGCGAGCTGCACCTGTCCTGGATGCAAATGTTTCCAAGTCCATTCATGCGTTTTATTCTTTATTCTTTATTGCTTTTTATTCAAGAAGATAATCAGGGGACACTGCCCTGGCATGGTGACCAGTGGTGACAATGTTACCTGTTATCGCTCAGTTTGTAGTTTAGGTCAAGTAGCTGAAGGATAAGGGTCAAACTGACGAAACAGGGACCTACCCCACCCAATGTCACCACAATGGGGAGGTCCTTTCTATTTAGGGTGGCTAAGCCCAAGGGAGACGTCGTGCTTGCTACCTAGGGAGATCTTGTTTTATTATTTTTTCTTAGGGTTCTTTTTGTTT
>JASDQU010687540.1:19883-38680 GCA_032191745.1 Picea mariana
CAGGTTGACGTGGTATGCTAACTCGACAACTCGGTTAGCGGTTGACTAGGCAGATGATGGGGCTCTGACAAATCATGTGTTGACATGTGGCCCAATCACACGGCACCACATGGTACCCTCGATCAGGCCAATAAAGGCCAGGTCAAAAATTTGTTTGGACTCTCAACCGTTCGAACTTCTAACCTTCTCTTCAGGTAATGACTTAACAATAATCCAATGACTGGGGTGGCGGACAGGCATGGCTTGATACCACCGCCATCACCCTCAATTTTGATTACAATGTGGCACATATGGGGCTAGCTCGCTGACTGAGCACTGGACACATGGACCTCCATATGACCCGAAAGCAAGAGATAGGGGGCACGGGGTGACACTTGGACCATGTGTGTGGCTACATGCCCTCCACATGACTAAGGCGCCAAAACCAAAGGATAATCGCCAGGGGACTAACCGTCAACCCAATGCCCGACCACATGGCCTTCCATATGACCAGAGCCAACGAGAAAAGGGGCGTGCACCCAATACTTGGCAGAAAGTGGTTTTAAAACTATATATATAAATTTTTTAATATTTTTAAATGGGATTTTTGACCCTTTTTTTAGAATCTGGAGCCCAGATTGAGGCCAGATCTTGGGGAGAAGTTGGGATATGATCCCCAACTCAAAATCTATTTAAATCCAACCTTTTTGCCATGGAAAACAAGTTTAGAACAACAAAATAATGCCAATTTGTGAAGTCCAGGCCATTTTTATGCAAGGAAGCCAGAAGAGTAGCTGAGCTTTAGAGGCCATTTCTGGGAGTTCTACTCCACCTTTTTCAGTGTCGTCTGTTGCGTTGAGTTCCTGAGACAGAGTAGAACATTGTTGTGTCAGTCACAAAACAAATTGATGTAATTATGATGTACTTTTGAAGCATTGAAGATTAATAAGAAAGCCTCCCCCACTAAAGACAGGCCCAAAGACATAGGCAACTTTGTCGAACTCCGTTAACATGTTTTGGCGTTATTGTTTTTGCTCTTAATGCTCATTTTCTGTTCTATATTATTTATGATGGTTGCAACATTCTTTCATTAAAACTCCTTCTTATTATCTTTAATTTCTAAATGGTAAATCAACTCATGCAAAATACTTAACCAAGTCATTTAAAAGATAATTTTGGATCAATTTTGTTCCAAGATTTTATATTGGGCATAAATTCCCATGGAGGCGAAGAATGATTGTATAGTATATGGGATATTGCAGTGTGAAGACAAAAGACATTGTACGTTTCAAATAATTAAGGGTTGTGAAAGTTTTAGGATGGAGGGGGGGGGCATGGGGATTGTGTTTCTGGTTATCAAAGAGAAGCATGAAAGGATGACCATAACACTCAAGTTGACAAGCAATTTCGTTGGAAAAAAGGGTGCGTAGAGAAGGACAGAGGCATAGTTAGAGATTATGTCTTCTTCTTCTTTGCAACATCCATTTTTGTCATCAATCCTTGGTCGTCTGGAAACATAGAGTATCATTGCTTTCATAGGGGAGGGGAGTACTACCCAGGAGGTCTAGTGGAGACCATTGCATTAAATGCATCATACAAATTCATAAAAAGGTACATAATCCAAAATTCTAGTATGAATGGATTATTTGTTTCCTTAATATTGAAGAGCCAAAACCTATTCAAGAGCTGTAAACAAGCTTCCTAATTCACAAATTAGTACCTAAATCTATTATATTTATTATTTCTAATAACAATCTTGATATACTTACAATTGCAAGTCTATTTCCTACTTCATTATAGAGGTTGCAAAAAATATTAGGTAGGCAGGGCATTCAATTTTGGGCACAATATATTATAGAGATTGCGAGATACTTCATTACAGAGGTTGCAAAAAATATTAGGTAGGCAGGGCATTCAATTCCGGGCACAATATATTATAGAGATTGTGAGCTTATAAAATAAAAATAATTTTGTCACTTGGGATCTCTGAAAGAAGCATTAGATTGCTAATGGTTCTTCAACATGATCCATCAAGTCTCTTCCATGGCCACGTACCTCCATAGAGCGTTTCTCCCAGATGCTTCCCATTAATTCATCTTTTTCCCAAGTCTTCTCCGTGACCATGCACCTCCATAGAGAACTTCTCCCAAATGGATCCTGTAAATTCAATTTTTTCCCAAGTCTGGAGACTCCGACTAGTGCCTGATGGAGGATGGAACCCGTTAATTCAACTTTTTACCAAGTTTGGAGACTTCAACTAGTGCCCGATAAAGGATGTCCTGTAATGTATTCGCTTCTGAAAACATTTTGATATGCCAAAAAGTAACGTTGTTAGAGAGATAATGAGCATATTATTGCCTAAGGTAGTGCACAGGGTATAACGTGGCTGATAGTAGTGTGTAGGGTGTTACGTTGAGGATGGTAGGAAGAAACATGTCAATTAGATTGCACCACCTGTTAAACGTTAGCACACCCGTAGAATGGTATAATTCCAATAAATTTGATGATGAAATTCACTCAAATGGAACTATGAACCAATTAGAAAAGTTTCAAACTGAATTAACTGGAATCTTGCCTAGGAAAATGAGCATTTTCACCTGTTTATTTTGTTTATCAAAATGGGCGTTTGTTCCTACATTCCTTCTCAGTGCACACACCTTTTTGTTTTAAGTAATCCCTTTTCTTGCCCATCAAAACATTCATTAACTATATTAAGTACAACGTCAAGGACTTGGGACCTATTGGTTGGGGGCGATGATTTTCACCCAGCCCACTAGGGATCAAACCCCATCAAGATATTGGCCCATTGTGATAAGGCTCAAAGGGTAGGCGACCCCTGGGATAGAATTTCCATTCCGGTGGAGGTCGGGACGTCTCGACCCTTGCTGAGTCACGAGTTATTGATATATCTCGCTTGCGGGTTGTTGGATATACTCTTGGGTTTATAGTGGCAGCCGTTGGATTTGAACTTGGGCCATGCCCAAACAATCCCGACGTGTTACCAATTTCCCCATGGTTAAAAAAAACCTATTTTAAGTACAACATTAGCAACTTGCTTGCTTGTGCATCACATGTTAGGCTCTAAACATACCTTACCATTAGATAACTTGGAATAGTTGTGGAGACCGTTATAGAAGTCCATTATATATATTTAAAGGTAAAATTCAAATTTAGCTTTAAAAAATCATTTCTTCTCTTTTTAAAGAGCCTCCGCGAATCTGAATTAGCAGGGAGTTACTTTTAAAAAATTGTCCACACCATATAGATTTTAACGTACATATCAAATTTACAAGCAAATATGCATAGTAATTGCAAATATGCATAGTAATTGGTCAAAAAATTAAAATTAAATGAGTTAAATTTCACAAATTCCTTGATCTTACCTAGAGAGAAACAAGCTAGGTAATAGAAATACAAAACATATATAGAAAGAAACAAGGTGGATAGTTTAGAAATACCCTAACAAAGAAAATACATTTAGAACAATTTGAACTCAATGGAAGAGATCTAATCCTAATAGGAAACTTTTTATATTTTTATGAACGGGTTATTTTTTACTAAACAAATTATATTTTATTTTTATTTTTATTTATTAATTTTTATTATTATATATTATTTTATTTTATTTTTATTATTTTTTATTTATAGTTATTATTTATTATTATTATATATTATTTATTTTTTTACTTAGTTTTATAGATGTTTGATAAGTCATTTTATTTTTATTGTTTTTAATTTATAGCTATTAATTATTTTTATGATATATTATTTTATTATTTTTATTTATTTTTATAGATTTTTATCCTCTCTCCCATTGAGAGCATGACTATGACTAGATACATAATGTATACGAACAAGTTAAATAACATGGAAGATAAGAGGCTTCCTAAAATTGCTTCAAAATTGAGTCGCAACCACCATCGACTCAAACGAGGATGGCATAAAGATGTCAGGTCTTGGCTAAACTATTGGGGAATCATGGAAACACCATTTTGCAGAATAAAGATACTATTAAAAAAAATTGTCAAATCAAAATTTAAGGAGAAAATGTGGTGTGATAAAGAGTTAGAGGAAAAAATAAAATTAAGGTATTATAAGGATGTAATCAACCCTAATCTAGAAGATCAAAGTTATCTATCTGTTTTGCCAAGTGTAAAGAAAAAAATAAGCATTGCTAAGATAAGAACAAATTCTCATGAGCTCCATAGTGAAACTGGGTGTTGGTCAATTCCTAAAACGCCATGGGATGAAAGGCTGTGTCACCTTTGTGACACTAAGAAGGTTGAAGATGAAAATCACTTTCTCTTAGATTGTCTAGCCTATACCCAGATTAGATCTCATTTTCAAAATATTTGTCACACTACCAACCTTCCTAATCTCTTAATTCAACAAAAGTATGGTGATCTTGGAAAGTTTCTCTTAATGCTTTTCGAGCACATACAAAAACTTCTAAAGAATCACAAGTAATCACTTACCCTCTTAAGGTCCGATAGACCAATTCAGTCTTAGTGGGCGTTAATCATCATCATCATCATCAATAAGCCATTTTTAATTTTTTTGCATAGGGTATTAGGGATACGTAGTAGGTAGTGAATAATTGGTAAGGGGAACATGCATGTTTAGGCGGAATAGAGAATCACTATTGATTAATGTATTTTTTTAAGTTTTGATAAGTGGGATTATCATATCACATGTATATGTTAACACTCCAAGCAAAAGACACATCTTTTGGGTTTTTGTTGACTAAATCTAGAGGATAGCAAGCTACTCTCGAGATTGACTTCTCTAGATAACTTTGAGAGAATACATGAAAGAAGCAAATAAGCTCCAAAGACAATGAAGCTTTTGTCTAAACTATTTTTGAGCAAAGTGGCTATGCCAATAAATGTAGTTAAATCCATTCTCATTGTCTCAAAACATTAATCAGAGTGTAATGCTAAAACACTTGAAGCAAAGGTAAATCTTCTTCAATTTCTTATTGTTATTTATTATAACGATTTTAGAATGTAATGTGATTGTTGCCATTTGGACAAAAAAAATTATCTCATGGAAAACTTAATCCTTTATTGCTACCCTATATGCACAATGAGAAGGCGTTGGCTAAACATTCTACCTTTTGAGATTTTTTGGCTGGAATTTGGCGATGTAAATCTGGACAAAATCGCTATTTTCTGTTGTTTAAATTGCATTTTTGAATGCATAAATGGATTCAACATGCTGAAAAACCCCTTAGGCATTTGAATTATACAAACTTAGTCACTCAAATCTGCAGATCTAATCATTCCTCATCGGATTTCGGGAAAAATCAAATGGAAAAAATCGCGAGAAAACTCCCAAAAGGTAGAATGTTTAGACTACTCTAATGAGAATACATTTATTGTGATTTTGTAATTTATATAACATGTTTGGCTTAAGACTTGGCTTAACAAACCTATAAAAGATAATTTTATGAGAATATTTAATTTTAAGTGAAATCTTATTATAGAAGGACAAAATTGTCAATGAAACCAAAGAGACTAAAAAATGGATTCTAAAAGTCAAGAGGAAGGCTAAGAGCCACCAACCTTATTAGTCCCAATGGGACTATAACAATGAGTTTGTTTTTGATGTGACATTAATTTGCCTTTTACCATAAATTTGTGTATGCAATGTAATGTTTAACATAGGAAAGCAAATATATATTTTTGGATATAATAAAAATATTTGTGTTTCTCATTTCTAATTGGTTGATAGAATTGAAGTGTTATTGCTCCCTTCACATCTTTCAATATGTAGAATTAATTACATAATCAATGAATTTCATCGATCACCACATCTAAATATAAAAAGTTGTACTATGTATTTATTATTATGCATTATTATATTTATTATCTAATATATTATTTATTATTATATTTATGAATATTATAGTTCCATTCAACGGTTCATTATACATTTTGAATAATAAACAACCCTCAATTATTATCTTTTGACAAAAAATATTCATTATTTGTGTATTTAGTTATATTAAGTTTCATTGTTCAACATGTATTTCCCAACTAACTCGGTAAGGAGTGCATTGCCATGCAACCCTTGTTTATAAATAGGGTTTATGTATCCAAACAAAGAGTGTTTTTTCTTGATATTGTAATATTTCTTACTGATTTCTAATGCAGCTATGGAATTAATATAGATTTTTCTTGTTGTTCATGGTGTATTGGAAGGTTATGGGAATGTATTTTTGTTTGAGGTAGACTCCCCTCATATGTGGTATGTGTTCTTGGTTACTCTTATTTTTATTTTGCTAACATAGATATGATTTTGATTGCAGGTTTCCTTTGGATTTCTATTAATGATTTGGATTTTATATAGTCTTAGTATTATGAACTTATTCTTAGTTATTGTTTGCATTCACTCCTACTAACTCCATGCCTTAATTGTTTCCATAAGATTAGTCGAGATACCTCCATCATCTTACATTCATATTATACATTTTGTATCCTAAATTTACCTTCATAAAACAATAATAACACAAAAACTATAAATATAAAAAAATTAAACATAAGTTATCTTGAACGACATAGTTTTAAAAAATTAAGGCAGCTATCTCCAAAGTAACAAAGTAACTTATGAACTACATTTTTTTTTCCAAGTGAAAATTGCTCCAATTTATATAAAGTATAAATTTTTTACAAAGTGAACTTATGAACGACATAGTAGCACCAAAGGAGCTATCTCCCTTGTTTGTAACATCACATGTCATCAAAACCGACCCAAGACTAACTCGACCTAAAATAAAACCCTAGGGTTTTGCGGACGCGNATTCAAAATATTCATCTAGGGTTTAATGGTACTATTTTATTTCTTTGGATTAGGGTTTCATTGACTCTTTGGCGCACTAGTTCGAAGCAGCGAGTGGCGGAGCGGGAGCAGCAGCGAGTGGCGGAGTGGGAGCAGCGAAAATGGTACCTGCGGAAACCCAGTTCCTTCTTTCTGAATGGTTCTATTGCATTTTTCGATAGTATGATGAAGCTGGGTTTGATAGGTCATCAATTATTGTTGCAATCGCAGTAGGGTTTTGATGGACTGGGATTTGATGGGCTCTCAGGGTTTTTGACGTTTTTAAATGGGTTTTTTGTTCATATCTTTTTTCTAGAGTCGTTGTTCGTTGGGGTAACAGGAATCGAAGTAATGGCCATCTATGCGGTTTATCTGGTCCATGGGTCGATGGGCCTTAGGGTTTTCTGTATTGCATATCTATCGTTAACTTCTAATATGTCTTCAGCTTCAGATGTAAACTTTTTGGCTATCATGTGAATGTGTACTTTATATGTGGGCAGTCACCTGCTATATCATGTTTGATTTCATGTTTCAGTCATACCGTCTTAATTTGTTTGGTAGGCAGCACACATAATCCACGATTATTTTACATTTCTACACATGATCTATATCGCAAATTTTAACATAGGTTTTTCATTCTCTATCCCGCAGTTTGCGTGTTTGGTTTAATTTCATCCCACAAGCTCCATATGATATGGGGATAATGATCTGATAAATTAATTAGGAGATAATGAATTTCAGCCACAAAAGCTGATGGCCAGTTTATACTATTGAATTTAGTTCTATTTATCCTTCTGCAAAATTCTAGGTGACGATTCTTTCATATGTTCGTATATCCAAACAATTCCAAAGGTCTATATTTCCTCCCGTAGAAAACATTCCCTCCAGCAGAAACTAATCCTGAACAGAAATATCGAGGGCACAATATGGATGCATCTTGATACAGTGTCGCTCATAATATGGTGCTATTTGCCTACATATGAGAGTTTCCAGTGTATGCATGTTTTTTAAATATGTTTGAACTTCGTATGTTTTAGATGTTTTCCAGCTGTTAAAAACTTAAATCTGCTTTCTGGTAAAATTTATGCAATGTTACTTGGGAAACGTTCCCTCCCCTGTGTGGGTGGGGGGGTGCCCCCTGCACTTATCACACGGGTAACTCCGGGTGAAACGCTCCCTATTGTGGTTGATGTGGAGAAAAAGAATGCAAAATGCAAATGCTTCACCTGAAGAGGGAAATGTTTTGACCTGTACTTTCTTTTGTTTAGTATCGGGATTTTCGGGGCCTCACAGTTTGCAGCACTTCTATTGTACCAGCGCATTGCAGCACTTCTATTGTACCAGCGCATCGTCTTATCCTATTTTAGCCCTCTTTTTGCGTTCTTTAGCTAGACACCCAGCAGCTTGTCTCTATCCTATTCTTATATCTTATTTTCTTATTATATTTCCGTCTTTAGCATTTTTCTAGTAGATGGCCTGGGAGTAAAATTATCTTATATTATCTTCTCTAAACCCTAATTTGCCTACCCATAGCACTTTATAAAATTACATAAAAGGGGAACACATTGGAATTTTTCATTTTCATGGGGATGATGCTCCCTAATTTGCCTACCCATAGCACTTTATAAAATTACATAAAAGGGGAACACATTGGAATTTTTCATTTTCATGGGGATGATGCTCTGGAGCTCCAACTTCTTGCTATTTGTTGCTTGTCTCTGATTCAGCATAGAGGAATTGGTCCACATGCAACGTCATCTACAATATCAATAGTAATAGACATATCCGTAGGGGAGTGGAGAAGCTAGTTGCAGTTCATAGTTCCCTAAGTCTTGAGCATAGGGAGACACCAGAGTATTGGAAGGCACCAGTGAGATGATGGGGATGTGAATCCAGAAGAGGATGCACATAGATGAATTAGAAGAACTGAATGAGGTGCAACAAGGTGACATTCACATGGATGGTGATGGTGCCTTCCTACAACAAATGGGTGCAGAGGACTAGTGGCTTGAGCATCGATGCTAATTTGATATCATTTTTCTTACTTTTTACGTTTATGTTATGAATCATAATATACTTTTATTGTTTAGAGTTGGACATTAATGACCCACTCTTTACTCTTTACTTAATACTATTAGTATTTGGTGTCATTGTAATGAATTGTCATTCGAAATCGTTGATTTTCATGTTTCATTGGTTAATAATTTTGAATGTTTTAAATTAAAAGAGAAATTCAATGGTGTTTCAACTTTGATGAATCCTGATTATTTGTGGGGTGGGCAATGGCTTGATCCTTACCAATCGGTTAGAGTCAACTCTATTACTAGCATCCCTTTTTGCCCTGGCTTTCCTTTTTCTAACCAACAAGCTATATTACTAGCATCCCTTCTTGCCCCGACTTTCCTTTTTCTAACCAATGAGCTATATTAGTAGCATCCTTTCTTGCCCTAGCTTTTCTTTTTCTACCCAATGTATATCCCGTTGTGAAGTCTTTATAGGGAGGGACTCAATAGGCAACAAGGATCAAGCAAGTACCAACTTACATGTCACTGTGAACATTTGTTCGACACTTTGATTGCTCATGTTTGTGATTAATTCAACTTGAAATTACAAGTGACATTATTTTCATATAGTTACTTATATTTATAGGATTTTAGATGGGCTCCCCTATGTTGGGCACTTGACCCTGGTGTCTCCCATGATGTTCCCTAAAATTTGTGGGGTGTCTCTACATGTTCGGATATGTTTCCTTGCTTCGACATCTCCCCTCTTGGAAATTTGATGAGACATTGGTCATATGTCTTTTATAGACTCTTGGAAAAGATGAGTGATTGTAAGGAGTGTTTAATGTCCATTAAAAACGTTCGAGAATTATACATCCTCAAGCCAAAGGATGGCCACACATGCCCCTCCTATCTACATAAAGCAAAGAGTGCAAGTATGCTTTTTGGTTCTAATGTGGACTCTGGAGAGAGTCTACATCTTGCATATTCCATTTGAGAGTTGTATAGCCAACTTTGATCTTGTTAGCTCTATGAAATTTGATGGATTGGAGTAGTTACCTCATGAAAGGTTTCTCTTTTTTCCATAAGAAGATATCCAACACAGTCCTTGTCTATTGAATCATATAGTTGCATGCACTTTTTTAGTTATCTATTTTATAACTATTCAGTGTCAATTGAGATTGGTTACTATGGATGGCAAAATTTAATTAAGGCATCACTAATTAGGCCCTTTCTATTAACATGGAGATTTTTCTTCATTTGTTTTTTGGTTCTTGTTTTTATTCTTTGCACTAAGAGAAGTGAGGTGCATTCTACAACTCCAATATTAAAGAGATTGTAACATCTGCCCCATATCTATAACATTGATGACGAATAAAATATGTTATACAAAACTAAAAATATAGTAATAATAAGTATAATATTGGAAATGTTGTTGTCATTGATGTCAAAGATGGGGGGATCCTACAGATGTCCAAGATAAATATTACAAACCTACAGATGACCAAGACAAAGATTTCAAGATGGAGATGGGCGAAAGTATTACTTTTGGATTTTTGATTGGTAGTTTGGATACCCTATCTTTGAAGGCATTTCTACCCTGCATACCTAGCTCTAATGGGAGCACAAGTTATATGGTTGGTTGGAAAAGCTTTTTCCGAGACCTTTCCAACAATATATGGCATTCCCTCGTAACTCCTTAGGAATGAGGAGATGGATTTTTTGATTGAGATATGGATTTTTTCGTTCGATAACCCTGCCATGAAATTGAGGTTGTCTCAATGAGTCTTTTAGGGACAAAATTGCTATAAATACAAGATAGAATTTTGCATTTTAGGAGTAACCAAGTAAGAGATCAAGTTTGAGGTGTGCTAAAGGTGCTGCGGTGTCTTTTTGATGTGCAAGAGAATTCTAAGGGATTTCCTTAGGGTCTTTCTTATTCTCAAGGTTATGATGGTTTCGCATGCATTGCTACGAGGTTGCGATTCGCTGTGTGCACTGTTTTGAGGTTGTGATGTTGTCGTCAATGGTTACATTTTGGGGATGATGCTATGAGGCTTGCTAGGGTTTGAAGGATTGTCTGTGGAATGAAGCATGCATGTGAAGTTAGAATTACTCTGTGTATGAAGATCTTGGAATGGTGTCTACACATATCTTATTGAGGTGGTGCTTAGTTGAGGAGATTGGTGTGTCTCCAATAGGTTGGTGCCTACATCTTACTAAGTTGGTGCTCAATTAAGGAGATTGGTGTCTTAAGTAGGTTGGTTCCTACAATCTTTGTAACAATAGGTTGGTGCCAACAAACATTTATAAAGATAAGTTTTATGTTTTTCTCCTGATTGGGTTTCCATGTTAAACGCTGTGCATTATGATTTGAGTTTATATGTGATTATTGTTTCTCAGCGAATGAATGATTGGTGAATGGTTAAATAAAGTAAAAAACATTGTATACTGATTGATCTCCCCTCTCAGTATAACCATAAGTTCAACATATGATGTTGGGCTAGATAATAATAAGCATTCAAAATCTTTGTACATATATACAACACAATAAAAACAAATCAGATCAATGATTGGAAGATGAGGAAACTGAAGCATTTTATATCAACCCCCAGTATCAACAGTGAGATGCATGGTACCAAGCACACACACATATCTATCTGAACTGAAGATCTTTTAAGCACAAAAAGATTTGCATCTCAATTACTTTTTTATCCCTTTCAGTAATTAATAGTTCTAGAGTTAAGATGGATCTATGCTGGCTTAACAATGCCAAAATGGCCTATCAGAGGTTTACAAAATTTCATTTTGGGTTAACCTCCATATTTTTCAGCATCTTCCTTTCATTTTATATTTTGTCCTTTACCCTTTCATTATTATTCATGACATAGAATGGGACCAAAACATGGTTTCTGTGAATAGACATTGCATGTCTTTCATTGTCTTGCCAAAATAGAGGCTTGTATTGTTTCAAATCAACCACAGGATGAGTAGTTACCCCATAATTGGCCCTTCTTATCCCTACAATCACATGAATCTTAGGATGAAATTGTTACTCTGAAAGTTTTGGCAAATATTTCATGGTATTTAGTGACTTACATATTATAGCCATGGTTATTATGGTGCTTATGTCATATAGGCTTCCAGTTTGTTGCAATTGGCCTGATCTCTTGATTGATGTATACTATAGTCTTATTCAGCAATTTGTACTGAACAATTCACCTAAAGGTCATGTACTGGTTGGTTATGTATTGTTTGTGGTCTTGAGAACAGACACCCTTCCCAAACTCCCTAAGAGAGGTATAGTCACCTACACAAAAGAAAAGTGCTGTAGTTTGAAACATTGAAAAGATAGGATAATTACTAGACATTGCAGATCCATTCCTTTGTAAATTTTTAGGCTAATTACTATATTCACAATTTGTACTGATGGTTTATAAATCCATGCCTATTTATGATGTTTTATTGAGATTTTGATGTTTTTCAACATATTCATATATTATTGCCCTTTGCTATACATTCTTGCACTTAAATTTAGTTCCTTGAACTTTCGTTTATATCCTGGCTTATATTACTGTACTTAGATTGCATGTGTGGAAGTTTTACTTTAGAAGCCTCTGGTAATTTGTCTGTAATCTTCAGCTTTCTTCTTGGTGATGGCTGCTGTGGAAACTCTTGGTGCCTCTTTTGATGTCCATTTTGTTTATTATAATAATTAAAATTGTGTTTTTGCAGCCGTCACACAAGACTTTTCGCATCAAGAAGAAGCTGGCCAAGAAGATGAGGCAAAACAGGCCTATTCCTCACTGGATCAGGATGAGGACCGACAACACCATCAGGTAAGGTGTTTTTTCTTTAATCTACTCTTTTGTTTTTTCTTAATATTTTAGTAACCAAATTATATTTTAATATCTTCATAATTTGTAGTTAGTTATTTGGATTTTCTGATTTCAGATTTTGTTTGCACTACATGGCCTTTTTTAGCTAATATTAAAATGTTATTTCGCTGCAGGTACAATGCCAAGCGCAGGCATTGGCGTAGAACAAAACTTGGCCTGTGAGGCAGGAACAATATATGTTATTTGAGTTTTTATTTGGAAGGGATGTATCTGGGTACTGTAAAAGAGATTTTGCCATTTGGGCTGTCAAGAGTGGCATTTTGAAGTTTTGATGCAATTTTTTTGCATGGATTACATATTTTCATTGGATTATATAAATCTTAGGAGAAGATTGTGATTCCCCATTAATTTGTTATTGTTTGTTGTTCTTTTGGTCATCCTGAAAGCTAGATAAATTATTATTAAATTTATCATGAATTCAATCTTGTGTGTTACACTATACTGTTGGATTGTTTATCTAATTATAAATCTCTTTATTTTCCCTTTCTTTCGAGGAAAACACCTTCTGGGAAAATGTCTGAGTAATTCTCATGATCCATGGGTGGTAAACTGGAAAACCTTTTGATTTCTTCCCCATGATCTACTATGGATTATACTCTGTGGATTGTATGCCTAACTATAAATCTTTTTTTCTTTCTTTCTTTCCAAGGAAAACACCTCGTGGGAAAATATCTGAGTACTGCCCCTATTCCATGGATGGTAAAGTTGAAAACCTTTTGAGTACTTCCCCATGATTGATGAATGTAAACAGGATAAATTGTTGGCCCTGATTAGAGGGCCTAACCCTGAGGGGATCAAGAGAGTCAAACCTGTGACCTCCCCAACTTCAGGGGAGAGATCCCATGTCAAGCTTATGACTGCTTGAGCTAACCCTCCAGGCTAACTGATTATAAATCTCTTAATGAGACTTGGGACAACATTTTATTTGTTCTTTCACTCTGTCTGCATGCTAATGTTGCTAAAAGCTAGATGAATTTAGTGAATCTGATTTTATTATTCTGATTTTCAATTCAAATAGTTAAAGAAAGCCCTCAACTGTTTGTTTGAAATTTGTTCTGTAGTAGATGTTTTTCAGAACTCCCCATGTTTATCTCAATTGTTGGTTGGCTTCAATTTTTTAGACTGAGGCACAAACTGTCGCAATGTAATGACTATTCACTATATGTATGAAATTACAAACTTCAGTTCACCGTGCTTTTCAATCTGATAACTTCCTGTTGTGATCACACTGCATGGTCCTCGTTATTGGGAATCTCAATTTAACCGAGCATGAATAAATTTGATGATTATCTGGTTTGCTTGCAATACTTTGATCTGCTTTTTGGATCTCTAAATCGGGTGAATGCTTTGTGTGAAAGATAGGGTGTCAAGTCCAATAACTGTGGAAATTGAATAATAATTGTGTGTTTAACCTCACTGATTTATCTGTGTTGCAAGTGTTTCGAATGTTGAGACATTGATCTCTGATTTAGAAGGTGTCAATGATATTAATATTGATATAGATTTGATTCCAGTAGGCAGGTGATTTAACTGCATGGTGTGCAATTTATGTCAGTGACAGTAAGAACTGCGTTTTAAATATGAATTGGTCATTGAAATAAAAAAGGTGTTACAGTGATTAATATTGATATAAGCTTTTATCCACTCATAAAGTGATATAACTGCACGACTGGCAATTCATGTCAGTGACAGTAAGAACTGCAAGCAACAAGTTTTTGAAGTAGCATTCTCTTTTAATCCTGATAAGAATTGTTTCAAATAAGAGAGCTAGAATCAAATCTGAAGATGAATGGCTTGTAAATTTAAAATCAGTTTACCTCATTCAATGCTATGCTATTGGATGTTGTATTATTTGGATTCAGAATAATAGATCTCTATTGGCTTCAGATTTGACCTCGATGATTGGTTTACCAAATAAATTTTATTTAATGCTTGGATTTGTTGTGGCAGAAGTTTTTGCCACCCCCGCCAAAATTTGTAATGCTATATTTTCTAAATATTGCCATTCCCCTATTGTTAATTATGCAACAGACTGCTTGTGGCATTCTGCCACCTGTGCAATAACGATAAAGAAGAATAGGGGTTGTACTAGTTTGGAGTGAGGGAAAGAAGAAAAGGCAAGGAGAACCACAGTCGTTTCACAACTAGCTGAAGATAAGTAGGGTGACTGCATGCTGCTTCCAACTCCCTCCATTGTAAACAATGCTCTGCCATGGCTCGAGATTAGGACGATTTCTTTCGTTTAGCAGTTATCTTCACGGAATTCAATTAAATCTTCTGAAATCTTGGGCTATTGCATCATTACACACCATATCATTTAGTTTGTGATGTTATATGTTCTATGTATTGTAATTTCTTTTTTCCTAACCAATGTAAAGTAAGACTTCGTGGCATGCTGCTGCTACCTGTGCAATAATTGTATGAAAATTAAGGCAAGGGTCACTGCAGCGCAGCCGAAGTTTTAACAGGCTGGGTGACTCCATGGTGGTCCCAACTCTCCCTCCGTCATAAATAATGCCCTGCCATTGCTTAAGAGGGGAACCAATTCCTTCATTTAGCAGTTTTCTTCATGGAATTCAATTTATCGTCTGAAAGTCTTGGGCTATTGAATCATCACACTATATCACTCGGTAAAGCAAGGAATATATCATGTACCTATTTTTGCGGAGGGTATCCTTTTGCACGGGCAAAAGAAGATTAAAGAAATTGTTATGTAAACCAGAGGTGTGGAAGTGTTTGAATCGACATAATAGAAGTCCTGCTACACATGAATTCATCTAGGCTTAGCGGACCAGACCCTGTAAGATGAACTGGAACCTGAAAGTGAATCAAGTTAAGTGAGGAGCCTCTGATGTTGCAACTTCACTGGAACGGGATGAATGCAATTCATTCAGTTTATATGTTTTCGTGCAAAAGCTGTATTTTCTTATCCATGGAGGGCACCAGTGTAGGACAATCTTCCTGTAGTTTCTGGTATGTTAGCTCTTAGTACAGATTCTCACCTAAAAGTACAGATATGTGATGCAGGAGCATTGCCAATATCAAGCGAGCCAGCGCGGAAGCCAAAGGACAGCTGGACAAGCGCCAACACATATTTTGAATTTTCCCTTGAAGTTGTTGCGCAGAACATAAATGTGATAATTAAATGAAGCGCACTTTTATAATGTAAACGGACCTTGAGCGGATTGCTCTCGTCCTTAGTAGGTAAGAAGGCATTTAAAGTAGTTAATGTAAAGTAGATAGAATTTAATTCTAGACTAGACAGTTGTAGAATGCAAGGGGGAAACGGGATATAGACACCCTCATTGTATATTGTATCATTAGTTAGAAGCATTGGAGCTAGAGCATGCAGAGCGCTGTGTAAGAACACCCATGTACAGATATTTGGATTAATAGAAGAGTTTGATTCAAATTCATGGTTTTGTGTTTGTTCTCTGTCTATTGAAGCTGAATGATATGCTCATGAATGTTTGCTTCATGTTATACATTTGCTTTACATGCTGTGTATATGATTTCATGTTTGGGTTTGAACTCTGAGAGGAAGTAGGAATGAGTTTCAATTGTTTCTCTATCTGAGTAAGAATTCCTGCAAGGAGTGCAGTGGAATTGTCCGCAAGGGGTGCGTCGACAAGAATTTAGGTTTGCGTCTTAGAAGCTCAAATAGTTTTACTTTTGTCCTCATTTCCATAAAAGAACAGTTGGGCACAGGAGCCGTGCAAGGAGTGCGCAGGTCAAGCTAAGCCTCAGAATTTCAAATCTGGGCAGAGTGTTGAGAGACTGCTGCTGCAGGTGTGCGTAGAGTCAAAAGACTTTAACACTTAGGAAGTGCTTGAAAGGTTGTCGCAAGGAGTGCGAGCAGGGGGATTTTCTAAGAAGACTCGAAATTATAGAAAGCTCAGGAGGTATAGGACCTTCGAGTAATCGTCAAAGGAAGCACAGGGAGTTTGTGCCGTGAAGTGTTTAAGCAGGCGTTGCAAGTTTGCGCGTAGGTAGACGAGTTCCGCGGAGGAACACTTGGTCATTCGCAGGAATCGCCAAGCAAGGAACGGACGGTCGGAATTCTCTAAGGAGAATTCGCGATATCTCGTGAGCCGTTAGATCTCGCAGAGGTGCAGGGGAGATACGACGACGTATTCTCTAAAGGTTCAAAGCTTAGGAGGGGCATAACCGTTGATCCAAGCCATAAGGGCTGTTGGATCTATATGTATATCGTGCATCGGGGTTTCGTGGGTTGGAAGTCTGTAAATATAGCAACAAGAATCGCGAAATCGCGAAACGCGATATCCCGACGGGTACGAGAATAGTGTGGGGCCACAGGGGTCAGAGGAGTGGATAGGTGGCACGAGTTTCGGAGTTTCGCAGGTTGAAGTGCCGAAAACATCGCATCAAGATTTGCGATATCGCGAAGTTCGAAATGCCGATGGAGTGAAGGCGTTGAAAAGTCAAACTCGCGCGTAAGTCGGAGCTTCGGCATATCGGGATTCGAGAGTCGGAGAAGCGAGGTGTTTGACATCGCGAGAGGCGAAATCGCGATAGGGAAAACCCTGATAGGAACAAGTCAGCGTTGACGGGTTGTTGGGTTTCGGGGATCCGAGAGACCTACGCCCAACCATTGGATTCGCGAAGTCGCGAATTTCGATCCCTCGATTGTAAAGAGGGGATCCCACGAGGATTGTTGTGGGTGCAGATTTCTCGAGAGGGAAATAGAAGAATCGTTTGTAGTTCTTCGGACCGAAAGGAGGGAAAGATCCTGTGCGCTGACGTGGACCTTCCGAACTGCGGGTTGTGTAGGGAGGGCGTTGGCGTCAAGTGGTATCAGAGCTTAGAAAGGTTCTTTGCTTTCTGTAGCGGAGAAAGAGAATTCACCATGCCGCCAAGGAGAGAGAGGCAATCACTCGATCCAGAGGATAGGGAGATGCCGAGAAGAAGAGGTAGGCAGATGGCAGATCCAGTGATGGAGAGACAAATGCGTGATCTAAGAGCTAGACTCTAAGACATGGAGATAGCGCAAAGACGCACAGTCAGTTCGGGGGATCTCAGTGATTCCGAAAGCGAAGTTGATGCTGAACGTGAAGAGGAGGTTGTAGCTGAAGATGCATTAAACGAACGTTTGATCAGGGCTATTGCAAGGATGGGTGCAAGAGCAAAGATGGACATTCCAATTTACGAGGGAAACTTGGATGCAGAGGAGCTTCTAGATTGGATTAGAGCTCTAGACACATACTTCGACTATGAAGATGTCGAAGAGGACAAGAAAGTCAAGCATGTTGTCACACGATTGAAAGGACATGCAGCATTGTGGTGGGATGAACTACAAGCTGACAGACGCTGCAAAGACAAGCAAAAGATCAAGAGCTGAGATAGAATGATCGCGAAGATGAAGGCGAAATTCATCCTTAGGGACTATCAAATTATTCTGTTCAGGAGAATGCAGAACCTGAGATAGAAGCTGATGATAGTGAAAGAATACACTGAGGAATTTTATAAACTGAACATCAGTGCAGGTCATCGGGAGAGCGATGATGAAAATGAAAAAGTTGTCAGATATATGAATGGCCTGAGATATGATATTCAAGATGAGATGAGCATGGTAACCATCCGAACGGTGGAAGATGCTTATCAGATGGCTTTGAAAGCGGAAGAGAAGCCGAGTCGAAAACAGGGTCAGAGAGGCTGAGGCAGAAGTCAGCCCAAAGGCAAGTTAGTTGCCCAGGTCAAATATCAGAAGCCCAAGGAAGACTGAAAGAAATCTCAGACTCGAACTGAGAGAGGTGGAACCTCACAGCGAGGGCAGTATGCTGAGCAGAGAGCACAACATACTGAGCAGAGAGAAGATTATGCTGACAATAACACTTTTCCTTGCACTAGAGGCAGAGGAAGAGGAAGAGGTGGAGTAATTACATGCTTTACATGTGGAAAGAATGGGCACAAGTCTTACGAGTGTCCAGATAAAAAGGAGGAGATTGGAGAAACTCACATCGCCGAAGCACAGAGGCGGGATGTTGAGGCAGAAGACGCTGAAGGCGAAAGATCGCTGATGATGTGAAAAGTCCTTTTGACACCCGAGAAGGAGGTGGAGAGTTCAGTCCAAAGGACC
>JASDQU010687540.1:38780-65724 GCA_032191745.1 Picea mariana
CAACGAAGGGTTGTATGAATGGCTTGTTATGCCGTTTGGCTTAACAAATGCGTCGAGTACCTTCATGAGGTTGATGAACGAAGTCCCGAGGGAGTTCATCGGAAAATTTGTCATTGTGTATTTGGATGACATACTGATTTTCAGTAAGACAATGGCAGAGCATCTGAAGCATTTGGCTACAGTGATGCATAAACTACAACAGGAGAAGTTGTTGATAAACATGAAGAAGTCCTCGTTCATGAAGATAGAACTCATTTACTTGGGATTTGTTATTTCAGCAAATGAGTTGAGGATGGATCTAGATAAGGTGGAGGTAATCAAGAATTGGCCATCACCGAGGAATATCTTTGAGGTGAGAAGTTTTCACGGAATGACTAGTTTCTATTGAAAGTTCATCAGGGATTTCAGTGGAATTAGTGCAACGATGATGGACACAGTGAAGAAAAGACATAAACTGGACTGAAGAAGCTGAAAAGAGTTTCAATCTGTTGAAGAGGAAGATCACGGAACAACTAGTTTTGGTGTTGCCGGATTTCCAGAAGACATTTCAAGTGAAATGCGATGCAAGTGGGTTTGCAATTGGGGCAGTCTTGAGTCAAGAAGACAGGCCGATAGCATACTTCAACGAGAAGCTGAATGAGGCGAAAGTGAAGTACTCCACTTATGATAAGGAGTTTTATGCTATCATCCAGGCATTAAAGAAATGGAGGCATTACTTGATCCCAAAGGAGTTTGTCTTGTACAGTGACAATCATGCACTGCAGTTTGTGACTCAACAGGAGAAGTTGAATCAAAAACATGTCAAATGGGTTGAGTACATGCAGAATTTCACATTTGTGATTAAACATATTTCTGGTACTGCTAACAAAGTTGCTGATGCTTTGAGCAGGAAGTGTTTGCTGTTGCAGGAGCTCAGAGTCAAAATGTTGGGTTTTGATGATCTTAGGAATATGTACGCTGATGATCCAGATTTTAAGGAAGCGTATGAAGCAACTGAGAATCCAATTCTCAGAGACAGAAGTCAATGGGCCGAATACATGATCTAGGAAGGATTGCTGTTCAGAGGTAATCAACTGTGTATTCCGAAATGCTCCATGAGGGAGAATCTGTTGAAGGAGAAACATAGTGGAGGATTGGCAGGGCACTTTGGTCATGACAAGACGTTCGCGAAGTTGAACGAGTCATATTTTTGGCCGGGAATGCGAGCAGACGTCAAAAGATTCGTGGACAAATGTAGAATTTGCCAGCATTCGAAGGGAAGAAAACATAATGCGTGATTTTATCAACCATTGCCCATACCAGAGAGGCCGTGGGATGCAATCAACATGGATTTTGTATTGGGGTTGCCAAGAATACAAAGAGGTGTTGACTCAATCTTTGTGGTGGTGGATAGATTTTCCAAGATGGCACACTTCATTCCATGCCAGAAGACAAGTGACGCAACTCACATTGCGAACCTGTTTTTCAAAGAGGTCATTCGACTTCATGGGTTGCCAAGAAGTATAGTTTCAGATCGAGATACGAAATTCATAGGGCATTTTTGGAGGACCTTATGGAAGAAGCTGGGAACTAACTTGTCATTTAGTTCAGCGTATCATCCTCAGACGGATGGACAGACAGAAGTGGTGAATAGAAGTCTGGGAGACTTGCTGAGAAGCTTGGTGACAAAACACCATAGCCAGTTGGACCACATATTACCACAGACAGAGTTTGCTTATAATGACTCAGTCAACAGGAGCATAGGGCAGACTCCGTTTCAGGTTGTCTACGACATGTAGCCGAGAGGAATTTCTGAGTTGAGAGATTCAGAACAGACTGCGACTAGGAGCGCTAGTGCAGAAGAATTCGCAGAGGCGATGAATGAACTTCATAGTCAGGTGAAGGAGCGGTTGCAGAGTTCAAGCCAGGAGTATAAGCGTAGAGCAGATCAGCATAGAAGACAACTTCAGTTTGAGGTTGGTGACTTGATTTTGGCACATTTGAGAAAGGAAAGGTTCCCGAGAGGAACATATAATAAATTGAAAATGAAGAAAATTGGGCCATGTAAGGTCTTGAGAAAGTTTGGGACGGATGCTTATGAGATTGAATTACTCGATGGGATCGTAATTTCTCCGATATTCAATATCTCGGATTTGTAACGGCTATGTACAGGATTAGTAACGGGACAACTTAGGCTTTTGATTTTGAAGCTTCAGGAGAGCAGAGAATAGGCTAAATCTAATTGTTATATTGGGGGGATGTTCATTGATATCTCTTCCGGTAAGTTCTCGATCGGCCTTTATGATATGTTGTGTGGGGAGATGTTCAGTCTGCCTTCTAATCCTCATCACATTCTTGGCTGAATTTTCAGAATGGATGGTCCTGCAGATTAAGATAAGATAATTTCACCTTCGAGCTCTAATAATTTCCTGAGATTGTGTATGCAAATTTGTCTTTGATTAAAGGTTTGTGGGGTTTCCACCATCCATCCATACGGCTGCTGCTTTCTAGCGCTCATCGTGTTCTTGAATGGAGTTTCATGATGAATGGTTTTGCACTAGACCTTCAACTCTCGCAGGTTCCCTATATTATACATGCAAGTTCTATGGTGAAGGCTAGAAGATTCATAATTTGGGTATACATAGCCGTTGTGACTATATCATGGTTGTTGCAATTCCAGCAGCTGTTCACCTTATTAGAACATGATGTGGACGTGAGGTCTTTGAAGGATGGGAGCTTGAATATGGGCCTCCTAGATTCTCGTACATTGAACTCAAAATGATTAGAAAGGGTTTATGAGGTTTTGGGAGGGTTTATAAGGGTGTTAGTTTCAATATATTGGGCTAGAAGTAGTGGTGGAAGAAGTGGGATTTGTTTCGGAGATCCTGAGCATTGGCCGTGGCACGATAACTTAGTCTAGCTTGAAGGCTTGGTGTAGGGGCAAGAGGAGCTTCTACGATTATAGGCCAAATGCTAGCCTTGACAAAACTCATGTTTGAGAGTACAGGGATATGTTGAGTTGGGTGCAGAGGTATAGAATTTTGAAAGGTTGCTTCTGCTGTGTAGACGATGAATTGGGAAAATATGTATGCTATTTTGAAAGGGGTTGCTTTAGCTTGCTTTATCTTTAGTAGTGCACAAAGATGCCTAGGCAAGCAATGTGTTATTAGGTGTGGATTTGAATGGTGGGCACTTGTAACACCTCGTGGTGTGTGGGTACTTCGCAAGATTTTTGGTTGTCTGTGATGGCAGATGTTATTGTGTTATAGATGATTGACACCTCAATGATTATTGTGCTCAATGCTTACAAGCATCATCCAAACATAGATAATGGTCGAGGTTTTCCTTAGTGGCTAGTTGTTGATGAATTGCACTGTGTGATGTTTGTCTTTCAATGATTATTATTAAGCTTTGTATTATGTGTTAGTTATTTCTTTTGCTAGATTTGTGTTTTATGTGGTGAGTTGGACTTATTTTGGGATGATCTCTTTGTTTTATATGTATTCCCTTGAAACATGTGTGACCTAATGAATATATTCTTGATTATTATTAAGCTTTGTATTATGTGTTAGTTATTTCTTTTGCTAGATTTGTGTTTTATGTGGTGAGTTGGATTTATTTTGGGATATCTCTTTGTTTGATATGTATTCCCTCGAAACATGTGTGACCTAATGAATATATTCTTGACGGCATATTACAAATTCTAGTGTTGTGAATTCATTATCAATGAAGAGTCGATCATCCATAAACAACAATAACAATTGCTGTTACAAACATGAAAATCTCACGGAGTATCTGCATACACTATGGGGTGTTACAATTCTTTCATTCTCAATAAGCTATGTTGTTGGAGCTAATTTAGTATTACGTAACAAAGTATGAAAAACTTATTTATATTTGGATTCCCAAAGGAAAATGGTAGGTAAGGTGTAGTTTGATGTCTTCACACTTGATACTTTCATCATGATTTGATCATATGTTGTCCATTAATCACCCTTTATATTCTTGTGTCATTGGAGCATTATTAGTGTAACATCAATATTGTAGAGTCAATGATTAATGTTTAATGTTAGCAATTGGGGATTACCAAATCATCTCTCTCAACATGCATTGCTATTATTAAATCTGAATGCGTCTTCCAATAAAAAATCATGAAGTAAAGGGTTTCTTCCATCCTCCATCAATATCTCTAAAATTTTACATTAACAATTTTATCTCATCACCAAATTGTCAAAATCGTGACCGTTATCAAACGTCAAATCAATTGCACTAATACCATATAATTGTCATTATTGAGCGAAGTTGTCAATCAACCACACCATCAAGTGTATCGATGATACTAGTTATGTGTATCATAGTAATTAGGCCACTAATGTCAATAAGGTAACTAATAAGTCATCATCATGATCAAGGTTGTCAAGTTAGTATCATCAATATCCACACATCATTATCAGTGGATCAATTCTAGTGTTGTAAATTCATAGTTAAACTCCATTGAATCACCATTTAAATTACATAGTTATAATCAATGGTTTTTAAATTGATCATATGCATTTGTGTATCAAATTTTGTAGCCAATCATTTATCTATTAATATTTCTAATCATCTAGTCATTAAGATCGTCATTAATAAAAAATCAATGATGAGTCACGTTGTCATCGGATCACTCATCAAATTAAATCTTTGAAATTAACAATCAAAATTGAACATAATTCATTGCTATCATCGTAGCAAACCATACTATTCATTGCCATTATACCTCTTTGTTACTCACTGTTTTCAAATTACCTGTCTTTAGTCTTTGTTTCTCCATAACATGCTTGTTATCATGGTTGTATCAATCAATATTAATAACATTCGTGAATCGATTTGTTGTCCTGTAAAATTATGCACCATTATTAATTAATGAGTTCTCCAACCATTGTTGTGTTATCCAAAATCCCATTATCCAAAATCAATAAAGTGAATGACCCATAGCACTAACCCTTAATTCATATTCTTATAGTACCATCATTAGATTAACATGCCACTCACTCAAATTAAACAATATTGATATCAATCCAAGTCATCATCTTAATGCCAAATGAGCATCAAGATTAATTGCTCACTGCCATACGTCAAGATTGATTGCTAATTGCCATACATCAATTGCAAATCTCAAGGTTGCACAAGCACAAAGGGGTAAGATCTATGACACATGTCTATATGTCTACTTACCAATTACTTATGAAATGTGTACATGCAAGGTTCATCAAGTTACTAAACTATGCAAGGGAAGGGTTGACACACAATTTCACATAGTTACAACTTTCTCAGATTAATTGTGCCTTAGGTATGGGTTTCGAGAAAAGACTCTTACACATACATTAAGGTACCTAGGTAAGGAAAAAAAAGAGCTAAGCATAAATTATATCATGTGCACATTAACTTAAGGCATCTATACAAAACTCTCCTCTACTTTCTTATGCTTAACACATGGTAAGATGTAACTAAATCAAGATACATTAATCGCACATAATGCAATTAGGTGCAATAATATTATTATTTATGAATTATGTTAATTAAAATAATCAAGTGACATCAAGTTAGACCAACTTAAGTAAATTTAACAACTATCTTGAAATTGGAATTTCACGAGGATAATCAAAATAAAGTTTGACAATTAGTCTATAGCAAGAATGAAATGAAATTAAATCTAGCATGAAATTGACAATTACAATCCCCCCTTTTGCAATTGCTAGCAATCAGTAATAAGATGGCTAGATGCAATCTCCATAGCAAAAATGATTTATAAGTAATGTCACACGTTTAGAATGACGTGTTACAGTGAATTGGGTGTAGCTTGGATGGTTGTGAGGAATGATTGTTATCCTCCCCACCCGGGTTCAGTTCTCATAATGACATGAATAAAGCTAAAAAATGAGTATGTTGTAATGGCTTCGAGCCTATATATATTGGAAAGTGCTTTTGATTCTTAATTGAATAGCAAGACAACTGCTATTTCCAAGGAAATTAACCCTTTTAAAAGAATGACATTAACCCTTTTAAAAGAATGACGCGTTACCATTTGTATGGCAAGCTGAGTTGAGTTCATTTATCAACCCACACATTAACTTGGACCTAGGAATGTAATGGATGTTATTATTGTCCATTTCCATTTTAATTAACATTATATATATATAGTGAAGGCATGTTGTAATGCCCTTACAGGCTTCATAGCTGAAGTAAATCTGTATTTCTAATAGGGAACTTTTTTCCTTCTTAGTTATATGATTGAACAAATAAAATCAAGTAGTCACATAGTACACCTATAATTGTCATAACTCGAATTTAGAGTAAAACAATAATATTCGTGGATTACCTCTTGAAGAAGAAGGTTGTCCTGCTGCAATTGCCTGCCTGAAACTATTTCATCCCAGCCAGCTAGGAACAGAGTCTCTCCGACTCCCTAGCTCTAGGAAATTAGATTTCCTGGCCATCGAGCCCAAAATCCTAGCAACACCAGTCCACTAGCCAAAACTCCTCAAAGTTTACAAAAATTCTCCTCCAATCTCCTCCTCCCAAAAAAATCATCCCCCCTCAAAGTCCCACTCCCTCCTTATCCTCCTCTCGAATTCCCCCCATCATCAATTTCCCATTTGCCTTATCTTTTGTCATTAATTCTTTACCTACCTTTAATACTATAAAATAATCTTCTCCCCTTTTTTGGTTACATTACTTAATTCAAAATAATTAAATAAATAAAATGATAAAATTTAATATTTCAATAATTATTTTACTTAGATAGATTGATGATTAAATAAATTTACTTGTAGTACATTAATGACTTAATTTACCTTAATTAATTATGACCATTAATTAATCTAGTTGGGGTGTTACATACACTCACTTTTCAAGAAATTTCGTCCCGAAGTTATAGTAATTTACAATATAAGGGTAATAATAACATGATTCATACATCCTGATCAAATAAACAACATCATTAATTTAAAACACTCGTAAATACTAGTGTACATGTGCAAGGCATGTATGCATAGCTAGCACATACAAAACTTGTGTGTGTACTAATGAAAATAATTAACATATCTAATGCAATTCTTGTATGTTTCAAATCCAATCAACAATGCAATTAACTTCATAAGAATAAATCAACCGTTTACAATATTAGATGAATCCTTAATTATAATAATTTAGCACAAGTAACAATTACCTAGATAACTGTAATTGCAGAATCCATTTTTTTTAAACAAGAGAAAATCAACACTTCTGCTATAAGATTAAAACCTCACACACTCTCAACTACGTCTAATCATCCTGCCTCCCTAACCTACTTCCATCTAAAATCCCTATCATTCCTCTGCTAGACTATCCTGGAGCGTCAACTATATTGACCTAATTCCAGATAGAACCGGTAAGCGGAAGTGTCAACTACCTTGACCAAGCTTCCCGAGCAGGCCACTGTTAGTCATCATCACACGTTTAGGGGAGCGTGATCTAACACCGTCCTCCCATGAATCCATGTTTCATAGGATACACGGTGGGAAATGCCTCCACCCCTCCTGATGGAACTAGGGTCGACACCCTATCGTGGACCATACAATGGCACTGAGTTGTTGGGATTTTGTCATCGTATATTTAGTTTTAGGTATTCTCTCTACCTGAAAAACCTGCATTTGCCCACATATTATAGCAATGCATTTTAACAAACATAATTTTAGCATGCAAAGATCCATACCATATTGTTTCTCGGTCGATGTTCACGACATCAACCATTTATGACTATCATCCCTTGGCTATTTCATAGCCCATTAATGTGCATGTTAGTTATAACACATACTCATGCATATCCATACACTATTAACTTGTAATTTCATTCAACGATATCATTAAGTCGGTATCCACGTACCAATATCTTTCAATTTCAATTTTTTTTAAGCTAGAAATAGGTCTCATAACATCCATCATAAATCCCAAAACGATAAAAGTCATAGTATTCACATTCACATAAGTGCATATGTCCAAAATTTAAAGTGTCAAGCAATCAATGTTCCACAAATCATTTGTAAATAAAAATACGACTAGAGCATACATAATTCTAGTTGTCTAAGTCAAAATTGGTTATTACATACACCCATCCTTTGGGAAACATAGTCTCGAGGTGGTCATAAAAGTGAGGGATGTTCTCGTCGTAAGGTCTCTGCATTATCCCAAGTAGCAGATCCTGGGCTATATTTATCCCATTGGACCTTAACTTGGTCTACCAAATGATTCTTGAGCTGTCCGACCCTATGGTCCAATATGCCTAACGGTTCGACCATGATGGTTTGCGTGTCCGAGACCTGCAATTCTTTCCAATTTAGCTTGTGAGATTCGTCAACAACATAATGACATAGAACAAATACATGAAAAACATTATGAGTTTTATGAAAGTGGGATGGCAGTATGAGGCGATAGGAAACAGATCCAATTCTCTCTTGGATTTTAAACGGTCCTATAAATTGAGGCGAAAAATTTGTCCCTTTCTCAAATTGAATGGTACTCTTATTAGGCCTGACACGAATTAAAACTTGATCTCCCACTTTATAACTTTGATCGGTCCTATGTGCATCAACATAACTTTTCTGTCTATCCCGCGCCTCCTTTAATCGTTGTCTAATCTGAATCACCCGTTCCTCCATCTCTTGAATAAGTTTTGGCTCTACTGTCACTTGGTCTTCTAACCTTTTCCAACTCAACGGTGTCCTGCATGGCCTTCCATACATAGCTTGATAGGGCGGCATACTGATTGAGCTGTGAAAACTGTTATTGTAGGCAGACTCTACCAAAGGTAAGTACTTTTCCCAAAGGGTTTGATTATCCATAACATACATCCTAAGCATGTCTTCCATAACCTGATTTACTCTTTCAATTTTCCCATTTGTTTCAGGATGATATGCTCTGCTTAAGTTCAGCTGAGTGCCTAGTGCTGACTGCAAACTTGTCCAAAACCTAGAGGTGAACCAAGAGTCCCTATATGAAATGATTTTCTTGGGTAACCCATGCAAATGGATGAGCTCACTTATAAAAATGCGTGCCACATTAGTGACATCATAAGTGTCTTTGATTGGAATAAATGAACACTCTTGGTCAAGTTATCAACTATAAAAAGAATGACATTGTGTCTAAGTGATGTGAGTGGAAATCCCACCACGAAATCCATAGAAATGACTTCTCACTTGGACATAGCAACATCATGCGGTTGTAGGAGATCTTCTGGGTGGTAATGATTAACCTTCACTTGCTGACACTCGAGGCACTTGGCGATAAAATGGACTACATCACGCTTGATTCCTACCCAGAAGAAAATCTTCTTCATGTCTACGTACATTTTCTTCACACCCGGATACACACAGTAAAGTGCTCTATGGGCTTCCTTGAGTATGATGCTTTGAATATCCCCACCCTCGGGGATGTAAATCCTTCCATGATATCTTAACAATCCATATGCTTCAAGGCTATATCCTTCATACTTTGGCTCTAACTACCTTCCACTTTGGAGGGATGAAGTAACCTTTAAATATCGACTATATCCAAGGAGTTTCCCCAACAGTCACTCTCTCATATTAACTTTTAAGGCCACCAAGGAGAAGATACGTGGTCTTCTGCTCATGGCATCCACGATCACATTCTCCTTTCCCTTGATATATGAAATTCCAAATTCGTACTCACTCATAAACTCATTCCGTTTCCTCTGCCTAGCATTGAGATCCCTTTGAGTGAAGAGATGTTTTAAGATTTCATGGTCTGTTTTGAGCTCAAAGCTTTGTCCCACTAGATAATGCCTCCAAAGCTTCAGAGCCAACATTACAACTGCCAACTCTATATCATGAGTAGCATATAACTCCTCATGTTGCTTCAAGTTTCTTGACACATATGCTATCACTCCCCCATCCTGCATTAGAACGACCCCCAATCCTTGCTTCGAGGCATCCGTGCAAACTATGAAGTATTTCTCCATATCCGACACTCGTAGAATTGACACATTGGTTAATAACCTCTTAAGCTCGATGAATGCAATATCACACTCATCTGTCCACTCATACTCGACCCCCTTGCACTGCAAGGTGGTGATGGGTTTTTCAATCTTCGAGAATCCTTCCAAAAACCTTTGATAATAGACAACTAGCCCCATAAATCTTCTCACCTCATGAGCATTCCTCGGCATTGGCCAATCCATTATGGCCTTCACCTTTTTTGGGTCCACCGAAATTCCTTCACCGGAAATGATATGACCTAAATAGTGAATCTCTTTCTGGAAGAAAGAGAACTTTGACAACTTGCCATACAACTTGTTCTCTCTAAGGCATGACAACACCACTCATAAGTGTTCCTCATGTTCTCTTTCATTCTTGGAATAGATAAGGATATCATCAAGAAAGACCTGTACAAATCGGTCTAAGTACTTTCAGAATACACCATTCATGAGGCTCATGAATACTGTTGGTGCATTAGTCAAATCAAAAGGCACTATAATGAGCTCGTAATGGCCGAACCGAGTTTGAAAGGAAGTTTTAGGAATATCACCTTCTTTAATCCTTAACTGGTGATACCCTGATCACAAAACAAATTTTGAGAAAATTGTTTCTCTTTTCATCTGATCAAAGAGATCATCTATCCGTGGTATTGGGTACCTATTCTTCATTGTAGCACGGTTCAAGTCCTTGTAATCTATACACAGTCGTAAGGAACCGTCCTCTTGACAAATATTATTGGTGCAACCCAAGGTGAAACACTGGACCTTATCAGTCCTAAGTCAAGTACTTCCTTCAACTGAGTCTACAACTCACAAAGTTTCGGGGCCGTCATCCTATATGGTGTCTTAGAAATTGGCTCCGCACCAGGTGTTAGCTCAATGGTAAAATCAGTCTCCCTCTTAGGAGGCAACCCTGACAACTCTTTTGAAAAAAACATCCTTAAATTTCGACAAAATTGGATATTGATCTATACAGGGTCCCTTCCCTTCATTGATTGCATCCACTACAAATAATTGACAACCTTGCCTCATGCAACGTTTAACCTTCATTTTTGAGATAAAACATAGAGACACCTTCCTCCGTATACCATGGATCTCTACTAGCCTTCCTTAATCATCTACGCAAAATACCCTCTTCGCGAAACAATCTACCATAACTTGACGGGCTTCTAACCAGTCCATCCTGATGATTAGATCATACATTCCTAGGGCAGTGACGTACACCTTCAACCTAGTAGTACACACTACCAGGTCTACAAGACAATTATCGACGCTAGGTCCTATTGCTTTTTTTCCCCCTGAAGCCATCTCGATTTTTTTAAAGTCATAATGCTCGTAGGCTACCAACCCACACTTTTCTAATGCAGAAGGTGAAATGAAACTATCTATAGCACCAAAATCAAATAAAATTTTAGCATTGAAATGATTTAGCATACCCGATGACTCCACCACAATAGATTGATGTTCTGCATGGCGGTTATTAACCGTTGCATAAACATGGTGGCTACTACTTTCTCTTCCCATCGGGGCCTTTCCTTCTCTATGTACGAATCCTGACTGTGACTCTGGACAATCATGTTGATAATGGGGTCCTCCGCACCCCCAACAAGTTACTTAGGGTGGAACCTGTAAACTGCCCTATAAAGGTCTCTGAAATGAGTTCCTCCCTCTGGAACCCCTGCCCCTACTAACTACTCCCTGAGAAGGTCGTGTACTTGCATGTGCTATTGGCGATGAGTGGGATGTTGCACTCACTGCCATTGAAATACTTGCGACAACTGTTCTAGGTGTGACTCGATTCCCATAGGGAGGTGGCCTAGAGCTTCCTCCTCTGAAGAAGGTTCTAGGGGCCTTCCCCACGAATCTAGGCCACTTTGGAATGGTTGATCTCATTCCTTCATTTAAACTCATATGCTCTTCTTCATAACGAGCACTTTCAACTGCTTCAGCCATTGGTGACGATTTCCACATCCGTACCATGGCCCTTATCTTAGCGTTTAACCCATACAAAAAAATTTCTGCTTGCCGCTGATCAATATCCATGTATGAGACGTACTTTAATAACTCCATGAACCTGATTTTGTACTCTTCCATAGTTCTGTTTCCCTGAATTAGAGCATGGAATGCTCCCACCTTCTTTTCCTCATAATAAGCCGACAAATACTTTCTCCAAAACCTTTCCTCAAAAATTCCCCAAGAAACGGTGTCTTGAGTAAGGTGCAACTGCCTCTCTTGGTTACCCCACCAGTTCAAGGTACTGTCTCTCAACTGAAAGATCACTATCTTCACCTTTGATGTGGGAGCATAGTCTCTCAAGGCGAAACATCTCGTCATTCCTTCCAACCATATCTTTGCACATTCAGTTGCATGACCCCCAACAAAATCTGAGAGTTTTATTTTCTATAGTTCTCTAGTGATGTCCCTGGTGGAGGCCCTCTCTCTGAGTCCCTCGACGCTTCTGGGTTACCCACTTCAGATGGTGGGGGTTCCACTTCCACATCTGTTGACTGACGCCCCTTTAACGTCTCATTAATAGCCTCTACGGAGCGCAAAATGAGAGCTAATTCAAGTGATGGCGGTGGCGACACCGACGTTGGTGGTCCTTGCGATGATGTCCCCCGACCTTGATTTCCTCAAGTCCTAACCATTATGAATAATGAATCTGCATCCAAACAAATGTTTATTAAAAAGGGGTTTAAGGCATTCCACATTTTACTCGAATTTTACTTGCAAACGTAGGGTCAGACGTATTTTTTTTTTACTTGTCTGTAAACAAACATTACTCCCATAAGGTAAGTGGCTACAAGTCAAGGTGAAAGCCTCTAGGCTTGGTAACTTCATCTAGTTAAGCTACTAACGCTCTCGCCTTGCTAACTATGCTAGCACTATTGGATAGTCGTCCATTAGTCTAACTTACATCCATAACGAGTTTGAAATATCCCCCCTTATAATCCATTTATGTCCTTAAAATTATATATATATATATGATTTTACACATAAATATGATTAACTAAGACAAATCTAACAACCCATTAACATAAGTTAAACTTATTAACCTAAATTTTAAATTATTGAACATTAGAACTACATCAACAATAATCCCTCACAAAATCATAAATTACTATTCATTACTCATTACACATATTAACCGTAAAAGCAAAAATCATAAATTACCGTTAATTACAAATATTAACAATGAAGTAACACTATTATGTATGACATATTAATCTACCCCCAACTTTATGTTACCTTAACATATGAATGTTAATATAATTCCTTCAACAATTCTTTTTAATAACATTATATATATATATGTTTAATAATATGTATATTTTTAAAACAAATTGTTATATTGTAAATAACAAATATATTTTGAAAACAAAACTTATAAATTATAACAATATATATATATATCAAGAGGTTATTTAATTTAATATACATATATATATTTTAATACTCAATTTATAATAAAATAAAATAAAATTACATTAAATAAAAAAATAAAAAAATGAATAATAAAAATAAATAAACAATAAACAAACTTAACAATATCGAGAGGTAGTGGGCCTTGCATGAGGCCAACGTGCCCCTTCCTCGGGATCTCCATCTCTAACCCTAGCGAGCCCAACAAAAATCCCTCTTCACCCCTTTTTCTCATTTTCTACCGGGTTTTCTCCTTTGTGAGGACCTTGGCTACACGGTCCGCTGCTGTAGGGCATGGCCCTAGCTGCTAGGCCGACCTGCACTTCGGTGCCCTTTCCCAACTGCAATGGCGAGCAACGAGGGTCTTATTCTCACAGTTGAGAGATGGCCTCTCGGTCTATGGTGCGTGGTCTCAAACCCCACTCTCAACATTTTTTTTTGTGTTCTGGTAGGATGGTCGAGCAGTCTAAGGCGTATTCCTGCTAAGTACAACTGAGAGGGATGACCACTAGGAGGGGAATTATTTTTATTTTTTTTCGGGTGTGTTGCAGCTAGTTTTAGAGTGGCAAGGGGATCGATGCTTATTTGGTAGAACATAAACAATGGATGATACATATTGGAACAAATTTGCAGCTGAGAGGGATGACTGTTGGTGCAAGTTTGATCAGACCAGGGTCCTTCTCAGGTTACCAACAAAAGGTACCGAGTAGTCTAGAGCGTTGGCATTTTCATCTCCTCCGAAGAGAAGAAGTCTCACCCGAAGCGCTGCTGAGAAAAATAGATAGGGAAGGGCAAGGAAAAGACTTAGGAGGATTCACAGAACCTTCAAGATTCATCCTAATCTTGCGCAAGACATCTAACTATTAAACAAATCTTAACTCATGTGTGCAAGAACTGAACCTACTTATGTTGCAGAAAAGCATTTAAACACCAAGCCATCATGTGGAACTTATAAACCATAAAGAAGTACTGTAATGCATAAGTAAAACACAAGAATACACAACATATTTTGAAAATTTAGATCCTTCTTCATATTATCTTCATAATATTTCTTCATTTACAAGCTCAAAAATACACAATAGTGCTCTGTTACAGACTCTTGGCTCTGGACTCATGTTGCAGAGCTTCTGACTCTCAAAAGGTGCACAAATTACATTACAAACTCAGACCTTTTCTTGACTCAACTGACAACAACCTAATAGAGAGGGGAAGATCGGACTGAACATAATCACAATTCGATCGATCAATAACAACAACCGAATGAATCAACAACGAACCCTTTTACAATCATGTTCATCCCTATATATAAGCTAGGTTGTGTCTTCTGTCTCGGCTTGCACGTTTTCTTGTTTTGTTGCAACCGCTTTTGCTTAGCTGGCGTTGCACTGTCCTTTTCACAACTGGTTTATGTTGCTTCTCCTTGTTCTGTTGTTCTGCTTCTTCTGAAGCTTGCACATAGGGTACTCGGCCAAAACTTGTGCAATTCCTTATCCCAAAAATAAAGGACCCAACAGGCTCTGACCACAAACCTTGACTTGCCCTCGAGTCTAGTGCTCGGTTCTTTCGCAGCTTTCAGGAGCAACTGTTGTTTTCCCTTGTCCTCCTTTTCCCCTTTCTTCTATTATTCTGCTTGTTCTTTCTCTTCTTTTGCCTCTTCAAATGAAGGGCCCAACTCTGGGACCAACTCCAAGGCCCGCTCCCTCACTCCTTGAAAGCTTCCAAAATTATCCTGCCACTTCATGGCGAGGAGTGATGCCTCTGCTATGAATGGTTGGGTCACCTCTGTACTTCACCCCTTTGGCTTGGATGCGACCAATGAGTTCCACTCGGAATCTGTTGTTGCCTCAACTTGATGCATCTGCATGTACACTATCTGAATGACAGGCTGGAACTCACACAACTCATTCTTTGCTATAGATTGCGCCTCAAAGAGGGAATTCAGTTCGTTGTCCGCCTGCTGGATTTGGTTAAATTTTTGTTGTTGCTCTAGCGGATCCATCGTGGCCACAACTTCTTCATTCAACATATGGATTTTTGTGCGCACATCCTCCAAGACCTGGTTGCGTCTACCGATGATGCCCATCCAATCGCTGACTTCCTTGAAAACCTTTGTGCACTCAGCTGTGTGCTTATGTAGTGCTGCTTGGGCATTGGTTCCTTCCAGTACTATCTTCTTCATCTGCTCTTGGAGCTTCTGAGGCTACTGCTCTACTTCTTGTTGAGTCTGTCGCAACTACACTTCTAGATGCTCATCGCGAATGACCAGTTGTGTCCATGCTCCTTGGAGCAGCTCAATCTGATGCTTCGTCTCTCCTACATCGCTGAATTCAGGTAGTTCGGGTGCAACCTTTCGAATCTCCGATGAGGCTTCAACAAGCCTTTCTTGCACTCTTTTTAGTCTGTACTTGACCTGGACCTTGGCCTGTTCCTCTTGTTCTCTGGATTCTTTCACAAGGAACACTTCCTCCCTTGTGACCTCGACAGACCTCTCCTCCTGCTGGAGCCTTTGCTCCAGTTGATCAGTCGATGCTCTAATCATTCCAACCAAGTGTGTCGCTGGCCACTGTGCAAGGTCAGCGAGAGAAAGTGCTACTTCCCTGGGTGCTCGGGTCTGTAGTGGAAGTCCACTGGCCACTGAGTGTTCTGAGGGAGTCTCTACTTCCTCCTCCTCTGCGGATGGTCCTGGCATTAGCCTTAGCCTCAACGCTGATGGAAAAAGTGTCAAAACCTCTGTTTTGGCCAGGCATAGTTGCAACAACTCTGCACATTGCTGAGGGTTTTGGAGAACTAGCTCCATCTGTTCTCGTGCGGGTATCGTGCTCTGGCCAAATGTTGATTCTGGTTCGTTCTGAACCTCTGGTATCTCCTGCCCGTTTCTTGTGTCTGCTTCATGCGTTGTACTTTCTTGGCCACCCTCAACCTTGTCCGTTGAGGGGATGTGCTGGGTACTTTGAGCTTGCGGCTCTTGCACAGTCTGGGTGTCCTTTTTCGGCACAAAAGGCACAATCTACTGGTCCTAGATGTCCTTCGGACCACTCAGTTGCAGGCTTTGCTCTGGTAGTTCGGGGTTTGGACCAGAAACTTCTGGTCTCGGCTCAGGCAACTTCTATGTTATTTCTGGGAGTTCTTGCTCTTCTTGCTTTGGGGGATCGAGCTGCATCGTCTCTGGATCTGTGGTTTGGGGTGGACTGGTGGTTTCTAGGGGTGGCGACTGGGGTTGTGGTGATGGGGGGTGCTCAGTGATGATGGTGGATGGAAAGGTGTCAGGCTCAGGGTCGTCGTGAATATGGATGATGGGGGATGTTCTGACCACTGAGCGAGTGCGGGGGATGGCCGATGCAATGGGTTGGGGGTTCAGAGGTTTACTCGGCGAGACCCTAGTTTTGATCTTCTTCAACACTAGTTCTATGCTGAATGCAGCACTCAGGATCTCATTGACATCTGCACCTGTCAACACGACTTTATTTGGCAATGGATGGAAGATCAACAACGTTCTTTTGTTACGCTCCAATGGATGCGTCTCTTCTTCCTCCTCAGAGTCTGACTGTGCTGGAGATTCTTTCTTCTGCGGCTCTGAGCCTGCGCTCGGTCCTACCCCTGCTTCTTTGCCTTTCTTCTTCAACAGCTTGACAGGCAGAATATAGTGCATCCCCAACGTGCACGGGTTGCGTTTAACTCCCAACCACGACATTACTTCTTTGTCAAAGGCCTCCTCATCTAGGTAGAACGACAACATCCTCGAGTGAAATCCTCCCTGTTAGCATGCCTTGGCCATATGAATGTATGATGCCGGTTCATACTGAAAGAAATGTTCCTCATGTTGCAGTTGAGGAGCTCCTGTGGAATGCACAACCTCTATGTTGTGTTTATAAGCCCATTGTACCACTTAGAGAACGTTGCAGTGTTGAAAGTTGTATTCTTCGAATCTGTCCTGGACCGCAAGGGCTCGAACGTATTCACAAGGCGCCCCTTGTCTGCTAGAACTGACGGTCTTCCCATGTGTGGCTTCCACTTGAACATCGCGAATGCCATCAACATATATCCGTAGGTGAAGGTGCCTCCCTTCTTCTGGGCTTCCTCACAAGCCACTAGTGGTTCCTCCATCAGGTAACCACACTAGTTGAATACAACGCCATTGGCGCAAAAGTATGCTACTGACAATGCATCTAACATGCATTTTCCCTTGTAATATGATCTCATAACCTTGCTGGCTATGATGTAAAAACCAGTACTGACTGTCTCTGGTAGTATGGGGTCAATTTTTGCTGTGCGCCCCCCCGCTGAGTGTGGAATATTTCATAGTGGCTGGGCTTGCCTTTGTTTTTTCCATTCTTACCAGAACCCTGGAATCCCTTCGAGACATCCTTGCCTTCGAGAGACAGTCTAGTAAGTTGATGGATGTCTTCAACATGGATTGGGTACCTCCTATCCAACCAGAGACTTCGGTCATGCACCCTGCTGATAAGGAATTTGGTGCACCGCGCAATCTCACCAGTGGTACCAAATACTGGCAGGTCTATGAGGTTCATGATGGTTGAGTTGAATAAGTTGATAAATTCTAGTTTTGGCATGAATTGCATGCCTCCCAACTCGTCTGGAGATATATCCTAGAATATGTCTATGTTCATTTGGGGGAACAAGACTAGATCTGTAAAGTCAAGATCAAGGAGCTTGACCTGCTCCACCTTCCCCTTGAGATCACCCATGACCTCGACTTGGGGGTTGCAGGGCTCGTCTGGTACCACATCTTTAGACATGGTGCTTCAGCTTCCTGTGTCTCTCGACATTGTGGATTCTAAGTTATCACAGCTTCTGCGGCGAGCTAAGGATTAAGGATCGTGACTACGGGTTTCTCAACTGCATAGGCTTGCTCGCTCTACAGAATTTGGAAATTGCTAAGTTCTTTGGAAATGATGCGTTCTATGACAAATTATCAAAGCCTTATACTTGGCTTTGTGGGCAAGTTTAGCAATCACTACTGTTCATCATGACCATATGGATGCAACTTGGATCTGAGTTGTCTGACGAGACGGGTTAATGGGGTAAATCCTATCAGGCGATTCTGGAATTTACTTGTGCGAGTTGAATAGGGACGTGGCTGGTTTCATACCTTTCCGTTTGACAGGTGGGGATCCCGACATGAATACCGATGGAATCTTTGCGTATCACGACTTTATGGCTTAACTGAATTCAGACAGGGTACCATAATGGAAATAAAGGCTGTGACTAGATTGGGTTTGCGTAGCACATGGACTCAAATCATATTCAGATTCGTTCTCCCTCTGACCACAAAGGGGTCCCTACCATATTAATGATTGTCATTAATGGATTCTTTACGCTTCTGATCCTGTGCTGCTGAGTCAACAATTCTGCATCAAACAACACTTAAATAGAAAATGAACTACGTATCGCGACGCAATACTGCGCACATCGACTTTATTAACTGAATTTACAAAATTTTTAGAAAACTCAAATCTAAATATTATACATGCTCCTTCAGACTAGAGCAACATTCGTTTTAGCTCAGTTATGATACATATAGGGTTTTAGGCGAGCGCCATTCACCCATCTTGGCTACAACATACCATCCAGTTGTGCGAGTCTGACTGCTCCTGAAGGTCAGATCTCCGCAATTATAAATGGTCCCAACCAATGCATGCGCAACTTGCTAGGATGCTTCTGGTACCGACTATCATAGAGTAGAACCTTGTCTGCTTGCGAAAATACTTTAGTTTTAATGTGCCTTTCATGCCAAGCTTTTTGTCTTGCTTTCTCAATTGATTGATGGAAGTCTGCTAAAAAACTGGTCTCTTCGAGTTCTTGTAACTCCATAAGTCTCTGTGCAACTGAATCTTCCTCCGACATATGTGTGATCTGTGTAATGTACAAACTTGTAGTGATGAATTCTGCGGGCACCACTGCCTCTTTCCCATAGACTAGTTGGAACAACGTGTACTTGTGGAGTTTCTTTGTGGTTGTCCTGTAAGCCCATAGTACTGCTGGAACTCTGTCATCCTAATCTTCCCGATTTGCACAACAAACCTTTGTTAACCCTCTCTCTAGAATCTTGTTGAATTCTTCAACTATTCCATTGGCTTGCGAGTGGTAGGGGCTTCTTTTGTGATGTTGGATCTAGAACTTTGCTGTAAGCCTTTCTATAGTGCTACTAATGAAATGAGCTCCCTGATCATTGGTTAGGCTCCTAAGACATACAAATCGAGTGATAATATTCTAAAAGATGAACCTAGCAGCAATATCGATCGAACAGTCCTGAACAACTGCTGCTTCAGCCTAATGTGTAAGGCAGTCAGTTGCGGCAATGATGTACCTAGCCTTTGAATGCTTAGCTGTGGGGTTGATCAGTCCAATGAAGTCAACTGCCCACTTCTCAAATGCCTGTAGAGCTCGAACTGGTTGAAGTGGTAATTCATCTCGTCGTGACGACTTACCCACTCTTTGACAAACATCACATGATCTATCATATACCTTTGCATCCTTGAAGAGCGTTGCCCACCAAATTCCAACTTGTAGAACTTTTTGCGCAGTGGCCTTCCCTCCTACATGACCTCCCGCAACTCCGTTGTGGCATTCCCATAGTATATCACGTCTTTCATGATCCAGGGCACATCTTCTGAGGATACTATCTAGTCCCAATTTATATAACTGTCCCGCGATCAACTGGTAATCCGCTGCTCTAACAACCATATGGCATTTCTAGGTTGTGGAATATGTTTTTGGGTAGGCCCTTGTACTTAAGAAGACTGCTATGTCCTCCAGGTACTCTGGTATGGCCTCAGCCCGAAACAAGTCTGCATCTAGGAGCTGATCGCCAATTTCTCCTCCACTTTTCCATGACTCTAATCTGGACAGGTGATCAGGTCTTATGTTGCATCTTCCAGTCTTAACAATAACTTCAAAAGAAAATTCCTAAAATAATAGCAACCATCTACAAATTCTCACTTCCAACACAGGTTTGTTAACTAGATATTTCAATGAAGAATGATCAGTAAAGAACTTAAAATGAGAACCTAACAAATAATGTCTAAATTTATGCAAAGCATAAACCATGACTAAACCCTCCCTTTCTGTCATTGTGTAGTTGTGCTCTGCTTGTGACAACTCTCGACTCGCAAGATAGATAGGATGATCCATGGCTCCATCTTCAGGTTGCGCTAAGATAGCTCGTAAGGCAATTCCTGAAGCGTCTATATGGACATGAAATTCATTTTCCCAGTGTGGGAATATCATAATTGGTGTTGTTTTGAGCTTCTCCTTTAGGGTCTCGAATGCTTTATCACATTCTGGAGTCCATTGGAACAATTCGATTTTTTTCAATAGATTTTCCAGGGGTGCAATAATGCTTGCATATCTTCTAATGAACCTGCGATAGTACCCTGTGTGTCCCAGCGTGGAGCGCAACTGCTTAGCACTCATAGGTGGTGGCATGTTCACAATAAACGCAACTTTGGCTAGGTCTACTAATACTCCTTCTCGATAGACTATATGGCCTAACAAATTCCCATGTGGTACGCAGAAGATACACTTTTTGAGATTCAATGATATCTGCAAGTCTCTGCATCTGTCAAACATAAAACGTAACAATGCTACATGTTCCTTGAACAAACTATATATCATCCAATCATCCATATAAACTTCTATAAACTTGTGAATAAACTCTCTGAAAGCTGCTATTACAATCCTGGATAAAACTGCAGGGATGTTCTTCAAGCCAAATGGCATCACATTGTATGCGAAAGATCCCCATCTGTTATGAATGTGGTCTTATTTTTGTCCTATTGAGCGATCCTGACTTGGTGCTACCCTGAAAATCCATCTGTCAATGAGTATGCTTCCTTCCTCGCAACCTGTTCTATCACCTCATCAGTAAAAGGTGTCGGGAAAGGGTCATGCACACAACCAAATTTAAGGCTTCTATAGTTTACACATACCTTGATATCCTCTGTGCCTTTCTTGCTTTGAATAACTATTGGGCTGACCCATTCTGCTTCTTCTACTGCAAAAATGAGTCCTGCTTCCAACATCTTGTCTATCTCCTTCTTAACCTTTTCTTTTACTCTAGGGTTAAGACGGTATGGTCTATGCTTCACATGCTTGGATCCTGGTTTCAATTCGATTTTCATTTCTCCCATAACTCCTTTGATTCCCTTTAAATCTGAAAAAGTCTTTGGGAGCAAATCCTCATATTCCCGCGACAAACTCTGTATTTCTTGACTAGTTTGCTCATCCCAATAGTCTCCCACCATAATTATCTTAGGTTTTTCTATGGTCCTTATATTGACTTTGTGCAATTTTAATGGGTGATTGTAGGAACTATCAGTCTGACTGGGTATGGTGTTTTGGATTTCTCTATTCCCTTCTGTCTCTTTAATGGCTAGGTTCATCAATTCCTCTAAGTCATCTGGGATTTCTGAATCCTAGCTAATATTATATCATTCTATGGGCTTCTTGATTGAGGTTAGGTGAAGATTAGTCTGATGTTCTTGGCTATGTTTTGCACATACCACTAGGTTGGGTTTCTGATTACTGTTATCTGTAAAAATAAATTCTTTAATCTTTTGTAGGACTACTTCAAGCTCAGGGCACTTATTTGTAAACGAGAATTCCTTGCAAAAATGAGCTGCGAATGTTTGCCAATCGTTGGTCTGTCTTATGGTTTCCTCATTTATGAACCAAGTTTTCGGGATTGGACCTAGAGTATGGGAAAATACCTAAACCCAAAAGCGAGAGGGTATTCCCGCAACTTGAAACTGTGTCACACACTGTTCAATATGCACTTTAGGATCAGAGTCTTTGCTGAATAGTTGCGCAACTTGGAGATCCGTCTACATCTCTGATTCCAGCTGCTTCTTATTATGAAACCTATACTTGATAGCTTGCTTTACATCATCCCAAGTTCTGAGTACAAATTTATGATTAGCCCACCATCTTGCAGGGGTGTCGTGAAAGGATACATCTAGTAATGATATCCTTTGATCCTCTATTACCTTTTCTTCAATGTTGAGCAGAAAATTGTCGGGTCCCGAGGTGCCATCATATACTGGGTGTTCTTTGACTTCTGTCCCAATCCATCTGGTTGCTCTGATAGTTGCACTTCTCCTTGAGAATTTTTCGTACAAACCTTTTTTCCAACTGTCAAAAGCCAATTCTGAATCTTCGTCTACTGACTGTATGCTCCTCCAACTTACTGATCCATCAATAGTAGGATTTATGTAATAGTCTCTTGTCCCAACTGTTACAGTATATAGCTGATCCAAATATTCTACCTCCATATTATTGTCTGTTGGCTCTGTATATCTGGGCCCTACATATGGATCCAGGGGTTGAACTACCTTGATTCCATCAGCGTCAAAGGTCATGGTGTCTTTCTTTAAATCAATTACTGCATAGTTTTCGTAGGCCCAATCAATTCCAAGTAGTGCAGGGTAAGGGTCCTTATCTCCCATGATCTCAATCACTTCAAATTTAGCTACGGTCTTCACTCCCGCAACATCTATTTCCACATTCTCTAGTCTTCCTATGGGGAAAATACAGTATTGGTTTCCCATTCTTAGGTGAATTGAGGAATATGTCAGCCTAGGTTTTCCTAAGGCTTCCCAGGTCTTCTTAGGCAAAATGTTCACATCGGATCCTAGATCCAACATGACATCCTTAATCTCAAATTCGTCTAACTGGGCTACTAGTTTGAATTCTTTTCCAGTTCATACTTTTCTTCTCTGCATTCTCTGAGTACTCTTCTCAGGAAGATTAGCCCTTATTCCTGCTTCTATGGGTTCTTTGTTCCCTAAAACTAGGTATAGTGCATTGTGCAACTTCTCTGTTAATTGATCGTTCTCGAGAATGTCGGAAAATAATTGAAACCAAAGGTCTACTACATTTTGAGGTTGCTCAGGTTGTCTCGGTGTGACTACAAGGTTTCTGGGTGCAGGGGGTGAAGTAGGGACTTGCACAATCTTAGGGTAAACAATAGGCTGTGGGGGTTTCTCTCTCATCTCAGGGCTAGGAATATTCTGAAATACTTCTATGGAATATTTAAAGAACAACTTTTGTTTTAGAGGGTCATACCTGTCTTCTTTAGGTGCTGATTTCTGGATCTGAGGTAGAGTATCAGCATCAACTCCTGTCTTTGCTCCTCCTCGAGTAATGATATCGAGGTTGGAAAATTGTCCTTTAATAACTCTCTTGATTTATGAACTGATGAGGTTAGTTCCTCGTTGTCGTACCCGATCTTCCCATTTTGCAATTAATTCTGGGCAGTCTTCAGTTGCGTGCCCATTGGTTCTGCAGTGAGAGCACCATGGCCGCCTTGGATGAGGACAATCTCTAGCCATGTGACCTTGATCATCACAGTTATAACATCTACTTGGACCTCTTCCCCCAGTCCTTCCTCCTCTGAAGTCTCCTCCGGCTCCGACTCCTTGACCTCTTCTCGTTCCCTGAGGGTTTTCATTCACCTTGAATGTTGTTCGGTCCAACCTGTCTACAAGTGCATCCAACACTCTACATTGATTGGTAGTGTCTGTGGTAGATGCGTAGAACTCATAGTGTATTGTATTTGGTACTATCGAATATTTATGCATAATGGGGCACTTTCTCGGCCAATGCCCATGGATTCGAAAAATCTCATAATACTCAACTACTGGTGCTGCTTGGCTGCCTGGAAAAGCATGATATGGGGTGGGGTTATGGAATGGTAAGTTCATAGACACTTGTGGGTCTTGGTGAGGGTCCCATCGAATTCTGAGGAGGTCCCATTCCCCTCATTCGTGGACATTTGTTCACCATATGTCCTTCTGTATAACATCTGGTGCACCAGACTCGCGGTCGTCTTGGTCTAGGTATTGTCAGTTCTTGAATATTTTCTGTAAGCGCTAATATTTTCCCTTGTAGTTGCACCAAGTTTGCATCTGTTGGGGGTCTGGTCACTCTCAGGCTCCCAGGGTATCCTGCCATGGCTTCAATCTTCATCGATTGCTCCAAGGCGTTTGTCAAAGTGGCTATCTGTTGTTGCATTAGCAGAATCCGGGTCAAAGGTAGAAATCCTTGAATGTACTATTCCCTTTGATGTTCCTCATGGATTGGATGTGCTAACCTCCCTATAGAATCTTTAAACTTCTGGCTTTATTCCTAGGCTGATTCACCTTCCCTTTGCTGGATCTCGCGCAACTTAGATAGATCCTGTTGTTCTGACTGAGGTAGTTTAAACTCTACTATGAACCTGGTCCGTACCTGGCCAAGTGTGAACACTTGGCTTTGCATTTCTGGCACTCCTAGTTCAATGATCTTCATGTACCACTTGAGAGCGCAACCTCTCAAGGTAGTCTGGAACTCAACCAACTTATTCGCATCCAGAGTCCCTCTGGATCTCTAGATTGCTTCGCATAAAAACCAGTGCTTCTCAACATCTTCATCTCCCTTACCCCAAAATTATGGGTATCGGGCAATCAAACCTCCCACATGACCAACTATTTCTTATCTTGGTGCTCTTATCAAAATGAAACCTAACGGTCCTGCTTGCGATCTACCAAGGGATCCCGATATCCTCCCTATACTCACACTTCATGGTGGTGACTGATTAACTAATTATACTGGAACATAACTAGCATGAGAAGTTAGTATCGAACTTACCACTTATATAGAAGGCACTTGGGGTATGGGAGATTCAGGGCTGGAGCCACTGGCTTCAGGGCAGTTTTCTTTGATTTGGGGGGTCACATTTTCTTCCACTAGAGCGGTCTCTTCAGCCGGATTCTCGATCTCTCTTGTCATCGGGGCTGAATCTTCTCTTTCTTCTTCAAGATTCATGTCGGCTTCCTCCTCTCTTACATCTACACTTTCTCCTTCTCGTCCAACCTCCTGGGGACTTCTTTCTCTCTGCGATTCTCTCTCGCTTAATCTTTGACTGGCCAGTGTTTCTCATCTTTTCATCTTACACAACTCTTCCATTTGTCTTTCCTCTACTTCTGCTGGTCCGAATTCTTTCCATAATTTCTCAGACTGTCTTGCTGCTTTCTTGATCTTGCCACGCCATCACTTCTCAACTATGGTGTCTCTTTTCAAGGCTCGCTCATCTCTTGAGTCCATTTCTTGCTGTTTCCCCCCTCGTTTTTCAAATAACCCTTCCCCTCTTTCAGGCCATGACTCTACCCCATCCTCTCCCTACCCCAAGTGAGGGTGTTTACGCTACCATCTCGGTCGGGGACATAGTCAACATCCCTTCTTCCATCAAGAAAACTTTAATCCATAGGGGGATTTTTCTCAACAGTCTTCCCCTTGTGTCTTTATTGAAATTCGTCTCTGCTCGCGAAAAATATTGGTGGTTCTCAGCTGCAAACTCGATAATGTATCCCTTTAATGTGGTCTTGACCCAGAAATCAATCGCTCGCATGACTGGACAATCCAGTCGATGAAGTGCTGCAATATTTTTTGTGTCCCAAGTACAGGTCCTCTTGACTCGTTCTTGGAACTCTGGAGCTTCTTGGAGCCAATTTATCCAGTGGAAAAGTTCTTCTGGGAACTTAACCTAGAATATCTCGTACTAGTCACTCGATCTTTCTGAATAAAAGACTACCTCACGAGTATCTTTCACAGATTTTCCCCTCAGCTCCGCTTCTTTCCATATGAAGGTGTCACAGTTTCTTTTCCACCATTGTTCAATATTAGATATGTGAATCCGTGGAAGCATCCTCCCTACATGTTCCCTTTTGACGTAGGTCCCGACAACGAAACCATTTTGTTGGCGCAAGTTTGATAAGACCAGGGTCCTTCTCAGGTTACCAACAAAAGGTATTGAGTAGTCTATAGCGTTGACATTTTCATCTCCTCTGAAGAGAAGAAGTCTCACCCGAAGCGCTGCTGAGACAAATAGATAGAGAAGGGCAAGGAAAAGACTTAGGAGGATTCAGAGAACCTTCAAGATTCATCCTAATCTTGTGCAAGACATCTAACTATCAAATAGATCTGAACTCATGTGTGCAAGAACTAAACCTACTTATGTTGTAAAAAAGCATTTAAACACCAAGCAATCATGTGGAACTTAAAGAAGTACTATAATTCATAAGTAAAACACAAGAAGACACAACATATTTTGAAAATTTAGATCCTTCTTCAAATTATCTTCAGAATCTTTCTTCATTTACAAGCTCAGAAATACATAGTAGTGCTCTGTTACAGACTCTTGGCTTTGAACTCATGTCATAGAGCTTCTAAATCTCACAAGGTGTATAGATTACATTACAGACTCAGACCTTTTCTTGACTCAACTGACAAAAACCTAATAGAGAGAGGAAGATCGGACTGAACATAATCACAATTCGATCGAACAATAACAACAACCGAACGACTCAACAACGAACCCTTTTACAATCATGTTCATCCCTATATATAAGCTAGGTTGTGTCTTCTGTCTCGGCTTACACGTTTTCTTGTTCTGTTGCAACTGCTTTTTCTTAGCTGGCGTTGCGCTATCCTTTTCACATTTGTGTTTCAGTGAGTTACACTGCCTCCTCTTTT